>APFE030017713.1:0-24294 GCA_000404065.3 Pinus taeda
TAATGTCGCTTTATGACATTTGGGACAAATGGGTTTCTCTATTTTGATGTACACCTAAACCTAGAACCTAAAGACATCATGCAAAAATGTATTGAAATCAAATACATTAAAAATCCCTATGATCAATACCTAATTCCTAAGCCTAAAACCCTAACCTATTAACTCTCGACATATGTTATGACATACAAAAAAATACAAATAACAATACACAACCTTAACCGTGGAGGCAAACCACGTCAGAGAAGGCCAACATGTGAATGTGTATTGTAAACCGTCAGAGTTAACCATTGAAACCACAACTGTGTCGGAAGTCAGTTGCCATGTGAACACCTGTAAGTAAGCCATCAGGTTAACAAATAGTGACCACATAGTTCTCACCATGTCGTAAGTTTCCATGTGAATGTGTTATGCGTGTTAACCACCAAAGTTTTAAACCGCCAGGGTTAGCAAACCAATAGCGAAACCGATGGCACTCAAACCATAGGTTCGGTCACCGCTCACATGAGCTATCCAAACTTCGCCTGGTTAGCTGAACATAAAGGGTTTCATCCTTATCCTATGGTATTTTTGGGGTTTTGTTGAAGTTTTGTTACAACAAACTAATTCGACCACCATGCAACCAACCTAGGTGTCATTTGCCAACAATATCAAGCTCTTAAACCAACCAGTTTGCAACCAATTCATCCTGAAATTAGCCCAAGGTAATTTTCATGTATCTACAGGCCTATAAGATGCATATTTTCCTTCATTGATGGGAGAGAGTAGTTTTGACTTTTGCTTGCAGATTCTAGAGGTCATAGGAAGTTTTGTTTTCAGTGTTACAGGAGCATCTAGAGTCAGAATTGGGAACCGTGACAGGTGTTGGAAAGATGGTTTAGAGGGCTATCTAATGATAGTAATCAGAAATTCCTGCGTATGCATTCAAACTAATAAAATCTCTGTGTAATCAACTCCTTTTCATTCCTAATAAAAACGGTCGCCCATCTTGAAAGCATGTTGGGCATGGAATCCCCCCAAGGCATGGTTTGGGGCTTAAAGCCCAAGTTTTGACCGAATCTTCTTGTAAAAGCTCTGTGAATTGTGGGCATGGGGCGCAAAATTATAATTGAGTCACAGGGTTGTCCACTCTAGATTTTGTAATGTAATGTCAGCTGGATAGACCTACCCATGGTTTGCAGACCATGGGATTGTATAAATAAAGCGAGGCTCTAAGTGTATAAGATAAATAATAGAAGAGAGAATAGAAGAAGTTGAGAAGTCAAAGTGATTGAGTTGAAGTGGAAAGTGTGTCTGTGGGTCATAGAGTAGGAGAAGGCTCTGCAGGTGAGTGCGTAGAGGCCTAGTAGTCCGCAGATGAGTGCGGTGACCCCTACAGCTAAGTGCGCAGGGCAGGTCGAGTCTGTAAACGTTGGGAGAATAAATAAAGAGAAGTTTTACTATATTTCTGTCTATATTTTCCTAGTTTAATGCATGATTGGATATAATTTGCAAGTATATTGTTTATTTACTGCACAAACCTATTTGAATGTTTTGTATAACTAATTATTACTTAAGACATTCAAGTAGGCGAAGGTAATTAACTAGTACTGGAAGATAAGTATGATCTCAGGTAATAGCATAGAGCGCAACTCCACAACCCCTAGTTAGGGCTGCGTGAAGGTAGTGTATCAGGTCGTGAGGAATGGGAAAGTGTGCAAAGAAACCTGCATGCAGAAACAAATAGTGGACCAGTCAAACCTCTCAAACATCTCAAGGGTGTAGAAAACTAGTTCTAGCACCCTCCCATACTACTTCGGGTGAGACCTTAGTCCGCACTCCATGGACTGTTGCCAAAAGGGCTAGTAGTACAGGGATTTATTTGGCTAATTAACTCCGAACCTGGTTCAGGCCCCAACAAGCCAACAAATGGTTCCGTTTCCTAGACTGGGATCTACATAGAGATGTTTGATGTCATATCACTGGAATCCGACAAAGAAAGGAATTGAAGATTGGTTAGATAGAAAGATTCATGAGTTCATGGCATAGGAAAACAGGAATCTGTGACTATCAAAAGAAGAGTCTTTAGACTACTACTTATATATGGACATCCACGAAATTTACTTTGCATCCTTTCCCACCGCATTGTATGAGTGGATCATGAAGCTAGCAAATAGTCAAGGAAGGTGTAAACTCGACAAACCTATTGTGTGGACTATAGAATTGATGCGTAGACTAGAAGAATTGGAAGATAAGATCAAACGCACTATCGATCACTGGCTCGATCGAATCATAGGAGGATTCATCACCGAATTCGTAGTAGATACTTCAGTCAGCTATAGTGAGGCAGAATGACGCTTCCTCAAGGGACCCCGAGGTAAGTACATTAAATATTTGAACACTTGAATTAAAATGCTACTCTATGAAAAGTGGGTTATGTGAATAAATTGATGTTTAGGGCTATGCGGAGTGGGAGAATATACAGAAATGAAGGTAGCACAAAACTAGAAATTAGCCCCTTGATTTCACCTCTACAAGGGGGTGAAGAAGAGCGCATGAAGGTCTCACCAAGAAGTGAGATAAATTTGATAAGGCAGAGAATTCCGTGCATACCACTGCCACCCACACCACCACTAATTTCACTGTCTTCACCCATACCACCTCCGCCACCACCGCGAAGCAGTATGGCAAGCGCGATAAAGCTACGAGTGTTCAAGGGAGTAGGGAATGAAGATCCAGACCAGTTTTGGTTCATGATAAAAGTTGTATGGGAAGCACAAGGTGTCATGGAAGATAATATAAAGAAGGAAACATTGGTCAGTGCTCTGCAGGATCGTGCAATGACTTGGTACATTAAACCTTCCAATGACAATCCAAATGCGGGGATCAAAGATATCCAAACTACGCTAAATAAATAATTTAGCAGGCCAAAGTCAGAGGCATAGTCAATCAATGAATTCAAGGAAATCAAAATGCTACCAAGTGAGACCTCATGGGAGTTGGATCAAAGACTGAAGTGCACAATTCACAAAGCAAACATGACATTAACAGATGGGCAACACCGTAAATGGTTTGTAGCATTGTTAATGCCACATCTACGGAATGCGCTATCACAACAAAGGTTAACCACTAAGGCTGAGACTTTGGAGGTCACGATGAGATTGCACGAGACTCTGATACAAGATCCTAACCTAGGAGTTTAGCAGATTCATGCGCAGTTCAAAAACTTGTGCCTAGAGATGTATAGTTTGAAACAAGATAGGACAACCCACCTATAGATGCGCAATGAGGTATGGGGCATAAAATGCAAGGGCCAGGGGCACAACAAGGACCATTGCATGGTGTTCATGAATTACCTTGTAGGAGGAGGGCCAATGCCACTAAGACTAGAGGCACAAGAAGGACCAAGCATGACGCTTGCATTATGGTGCACGATTTGTCAAATAAGAGGAAAGCATGCTAGAGATAACTGTGATCTATTATAGAAGTATACACAGAATTCACAGCAGCTGTTCTGTAATTTCTATAGGCCAGTAGGACATAATGAGCACACCTGTAGAAGTTATGAGTTGATGATGGATTGAAATCCTACCTACAGAGTTCAGGAAACATAGCCCCTCGATCAAAACACAGGAATGGCATGCACTAGATTTTAGGGGCACGAATGAGGCTGAGATGGAGGGGGACCAGGAAGAGGTCGTAGACAACTGATCTGTTACAACTGTGGAGGGCTAGGGCATTATGCCCATGATTGTACGAATCCAACATGACCATCATGCTTGTATTGTACATTGAAAATCATGAGATGGAGGATTGTCCCACACTTATAGTGAGGTTGCATGATAAAGGAGCACTCTAACCTCCTCCAAATTAGAACCTGCAAATGATGAGGTTTGAGCCACACGAGGAAGACCCTAACATAAATATCGTGCTCTGGAGTGGAATTATGACAGGAGATGACAAAGGCAAGCAACCTAAAGAAAGTACTTGGGTTCACAAGGCTCCAATGAAGGAACCAAAATTTAATTTGGAGCGTGTTAAGGAGACCTTCATGAAAGCTAAGAGGAGATTCACTGATGCCTCCACTTCAGGAAGTAAAGACAAACTGGAGCCTGAAATGGACCAGTCGATGCTCACTATGTTCTTGGAGACATGCATGAAGCTACTGCATGATAGCAAGGTTATAAAGTTGTTGTCATAACTCATAACTAGATGCGTTGGGACCATGCTAGGAGAACCACGCATAGTCCGAAATCTCAGGAAACACACAACAAGAATAGGAAGGGAAATGAGATTGACCACGTAGATTGGGGAATATGAGATGGACCAAGTGATTATAGATCTAGGGTCAGACGGGAATGCCCTGCCAAAACAGACCTCGGAGCACATGGGTAGGCCTGCGTTGTAATGGTCTCCTATCAAACTGTGAATGGTGAACAGCAAAAGATCCCACCTATGGGGAGATTGCAAGCAATCATGGTAGATATTGAAGGAGCAAGTGTGCTAGAAGATTTTGAAGTAATAGAGATTATTGATGACAACAATCCCTACCCCGTGCTATTGGGAATAGATTGGACCACTGACATGAATGGAGTGATAAATATAAAGAAGTGCAAGATGATCTTTGAGAAAAAGTCTTTGCACGCAGTGGTACCTTTAGACCCTGCAGAAGGATCATGCTACATGGAGCCATTGCACATCTATGACAGTGAAAACGATGACTTGGACTGCATCTACAAGATAACTGCATGGGAACAAGACTGGGTAAATCCAACTGTGGATGGCCGAATCTCATGGGAGCGCGAAAGCTCCTGCACATCAGATTCTGATGAGGAGATAGAAAGACGCAGAATTGGTTACACGAGGTAACCATGCTCAATTGTAACATGATGACAAGGTCATTGCACGCGTAGCAATAGAGCTAAGAGATCTGCCTACATATGACAAGTTAAGCGAGGTGGATGACTTCCTGAACAAATTTGAAAGATAAGTACCAGAACAATAGCGTTTCGATGCTCTGAAATAGGTATTGTGCGCTATGCCCGCAAGATGTTGGGGGACACACCAGAGAAGTTTTGAGGACTGGCACAAATGTAGAAGGATGATGCACATGCAATTTTGGAAGCCTCTGATGTGTTTAACAGACAAGATTTTTAGATGAACCAGCCCACGCACCCAACTATCCAGGTGGATATAGACATATGGTACGAAACTTGCACAAATGCACATCGACCTCGTGGTAGGAGACACAGTCAGTAAGTAGATGCAGGTAAGGCATTGGCGCAAACAACCCCTCCGGTTGGGACCACAAAGTATGGAAAGACCAAGTGCACAGAAGAATATCCATGCAGAAGATTTTAACAAAGTACATGAAGAGTTGAACAAGGTCCACAATCTGAAGTAGACTAACTGGGACCTATGGGTATCAATCATTCTATGGGCTTATAGGACTGTGTGGAAGAACTTGACTGCGTAGGAACTGCCAAGGCTGGAGTATGAAGCAACCGCTATAAGCCCTATAGTACCTAGAGAGCTTATATCATGCATGATAGTACTGATAGATACGATGGTTCGTGGAACCTTGGAAGTAGAAATCAAATAGGGAAATTTTAGGCTCCAAGAAGTTGAAGAAGAAAGGGTACAATTAAGGAAGAAAGGCGCTCTAGTGGATGCGGAAGTCAAGAAGCCAGAGGACGAGATAAAGGAAGATTTTCTCGGCAAAAAGACCAAGGTGATAAGGTAGGATGAAGACGATCACGATGACAAGTTTAAGGCCTATCGTCGTGAATTAATCAATCTGATTCCTTGGCTTGGACCACACATTACTAACTGAATTGACCAGGGTAGCACATTGCAAATGATAAAGTGCGTGATGCCGACTGTAACAATAAAAAGGTGGGTATTTTTCAGGAGACATGATGGATGACACGATGAAACTTTAATTGTGTGGTGCGACCACCTGACTAGCCGAAAGAAGTATAGTCTTAGTGCTCCAGGGAGTTGAAAGGAAGCGCGAGACTATAAACTATTCCGGAGGGGAGCTGCGCGACGTTGTATTTGCGCGTAGAAGAAAAGAGTCACAAGGTCCACGACTGTGCACGGGGGGCTGTGCTGCCACGTGGGTTGGCTAGAAATTGACCATTGAAGTCACTTTTCATGATGGGATGCTCAAATTAAGACCAAAAGGAGTGGGTGGCAAGCATTTAAGATGCAATTTATGGGCAACATTTGGGAAAATATGCCGCCAAAGGAGCAGTAATGAACCAGATTTGGGGGGAACAGTCGAATTCAAATTCAAACAGCACTATAAATTACAAGGGGCTATCCAACAAACAACACTTGGTCATTTGTGAATTGAGCTATTAAGAAGAGCCCTGATTATTGTGTGCCGAGCATTGATTGAGCCCCTAAGCTTGCAAATGCTAAATTTTTGGACAGAAACAATGGCAATAGCTGAGAAAGTTATGGAGATAATAGAAATGACCACCGCAAAGGTGGAGTAGGCCCTGACTGTGTGGGATGCTCCGCAAGGTTCCGGAATTGTGGTAGAAATTCCAAAATCATCCTGCACACCAAGACCCAAGAAGGAAAAACAAGCAATGGTTCCTATACGTGTGTCCCCGCCGAACCCACTGCACACCAAGTTGTCAATGGAGGAGAAGGGGAAAGCCATCACCATATAGACCAATGAAGAATAAGAAGACCTAGAGGACCTAATCATCACAGAAGAAAAGGACGAAGGCATGGAGGAGGAAATTGAACTTGCGCAACCCCCGACAAAGTTGCCCGCCTATGTCCCCCCGCAGAAAGGGAAGACTAAAGTGCCCAAGGACCTTGATGAGACCAAGAGCTTGCTCTAGATCCTGCTCCTCCCAGACAACATTATTTTTCAGGGCATGCACCTAGGATAGGTGCCAAGATTAAAATTCAAAGATTCGGACCTCGCTGACCATGAGAAGTTCCCTCACCTTGAGACCTCGCACCTCATGAAGCCCAAGCAGAACGCTGTGGCGGGGGTTATAGAATTAGAGCCATGAAAGTGGTTGCGCGGAGTGGAAAGGGTTGGGCTACTTAACCTCCTCTGGGTGTCGCCTTTCCACCGCACCCCAATAACCATTTTGTCATCAAGCAGGTGCATGATGGGTGTTTGTGGCTAGAGGAGCCCATCCTTATCATGAAATACTTGATTCACTGCATTTCCTAGCTTCCATGCAAAGGAGAGGACCTGGCGGGCATCTCGGAAGGGAAGAGTAGTGACTTGGCCATTGCGGAGGCCATGAAGAAAAAGTACAAGCTGGAAAAGAAGAAAAGGGGATACACCATATCTAGCATCAATGACAAAACAGTGAAAGTGGAAACCCAAACACTGGTTGGTAAGGTTATGTGCAAGTTCCGCACAGATGAGGTACCCACACCTGTGGTCGCACTGGCTGAGCAATGTGGTCCAATTTAATTGGTCTGAGTTCCTCTACAAGGAGTTTTTAGAGAATTTTTGTGAAGCTCAGGAGTAGAGCAAAATGGTGCACTATGCATGGCTTATGTTTTCCATAGTGCTCGTGGCAAGGGAATTACCGAAGGATAGTCAATTCCCCACAATTGACAGGGATCTGCCAGAGGCCACGAAGTATGCTTTGCTCTAGACCATAAAGGATGCCACTAGAATCCACGACAGTAAATATTCTGGGCGTTCATGGAGATGAACCTCAGAATGGGGATCAACCACAAGCCACGATTGTCACCCATTGTCTACAATAGCCTTCAGAGTTTTGTGGAATTTAAAGTTGACATCCATAGCATTTACATCAGAGCATGCAAGTACTGGGCCAAACAATGGAGGAAGCTACCCTTCGTAGCCATAGATGATGCAATCTTTAACGTCATGGAGAAATGGCCACCTGAGTGGCGCGCTCTAGACATCATAGAGATAAAGAAGTCAACAGCACAAAGGAAGAAAGACGAGGCCAAGCTGCACATCACACAACTGGCAGAAAAGAGAAGGAAGGAGGCAGTGGCAGCAAAAGTGCGGGCGACACAGGACACTGCATAGATAACAATTGAGTAGGAAAAGGCACTAGTAGTAGTAGCAACAGCAACACAGGAGGCAGCCACGAGGGCACACGAGGGCCAAACGTCGCCTTTGCATGGGCAAGAAGTAGAGGAAGAAGAGGGAGGCGCGGAGCCACAAACCGTGTCAACACAGTTGAAGTGACAGCACCCAACCAAGCATACAGGGTTGTGCAAGAAGGTCAAGGCATCAAAATTGTCTATTGAGCTAACCACCCTAACCGAGGGTGACCTGCATGACATCAGCAAGACAGTGCGTGATGTCACCTTTGAGGCCCTCCAAAATTTCATGCAGGACAACCAGAATGTGTTGGGGGCCCTTAGAGCGTAGCTGCAAGAGTTGCAGGTGCACCCTCCTCAGGCTGGTCCCCATTTGACCAACCTTGCATTCGGGACAACGACAGCAGAACAGATGTTGCGCGCTTGGGTGAAAAATACCATAGTGCTGCCAGAAGCGGCACTAGCGATAACAAATGAGGCCGACAGGCCTATGGTTAGTGCGTTGAAGGGCCTCAGTATCAATATGCCTACACTCCCATGAGAGACCTTATATGTTTTGCAGGATAGGATAACTACAGAGCTGCGAGCTAGGGAGAGCCACACACTGCAAGTCCTTAGTGAGCAAAAAATCAATATGTAACAATTGAGCTTGCAGCACGACAAAGAGATGTCACAGAATCAACAACTGGTCCAAGTAATAAATGAAGCTTGCTGAAGCGTCTTGAAGCTGGCCATCCTAGCAAACGTACAAGCAAAGGCGCACATCAAAAGGTTAGCAACAGGGGTGCGTGAGGCACAGGAGGAAATGACAAAGGTTCAACTGGAGCTAAACCTTCAGATCGCCGAGCTACGGTTAAAGGTGAATCCATCCACCCCTCTAGAAGTCAGAGAATAGCGCACTAGCACTATCACAGCAGAATTGGATCAAATTGGCAGCGCAGTGCGAGACTGCACCAACATGTTGGAAGAATCATTTGAGGTCCTCACAAATCTACAGGAGGACCCCAACATCCAGCACTTAGAGATAGAGGTGCGAGAACTCCAACAGCAGTATGATAGCATCAAACGAACTGTGCAGACAGTGGCCCTCACTCAGAGGCTTGTGTGGATGCAATAGGACAAAGTGCTAAAAGAACAGGTGGACGTGGTATGACACAAGGAAACAATACTGAAGGTGCGTATTCAGCCTTGGATTGTTGAGGCCTTCACCATCACAGCAGAAATTGAAGGCAATCTCGCACACATGTATGGGGGGATACATGCACTAATGCAGAGAAGCAGTTTTGACACAACGGTCTCAGAACAACGCATGCAGCAGATCTAGCAGGCAGTAGCTGAGTGCGCTGCTGGCCTTGCAGTAGTTCATATGAAGTTGGAGGGACTCTACGCCAATAGAGTGACTCGAGGGCAAGTCACGATGTTTATGTTGGGGGCCTGTTGATCTAAATCGGATCCTAAACACTCTAAGTTTTCATAAACTCGTTCAATTTATGGCAAATAGATTCAAGTCTTAGAAAGATCAAGCTATTAGAAGGAATCCTCGTGACAGTTGCAATTGTAATCAGCTGGCCAGCCTACACCTTGGAGGCACTGCGTTGGTATGGTGGGAAGGCAGGACACAAGCTGAATGAAGAAGCATGGTAAGATTCTTTCTGTCTAGAGTGAATTTGTTTCTACAATTAAAAAGTAATTCTATCCACTAGCCTATATGCAACAAGCTATGATGAGCTAGAAAACTCTTCGACAATTGAAAGGGAAAAGTGTACAAAGTTACACTCAAGGATATAGCAAAAGAGCTTTGATTCTAGGAATTTCTTTAGACTCACCTAAAATTCTACTAAAGTATATAGGCGGTCTACACAGTTACTTAAAATACACAATTCTCATGTTTAATCCCACTAGCATAGATGAGGTATTTGTTCAAGCTACACATCTAGAGGCTAGAGGAAAGAATGTGAACCCAGAAGTTGGGGGATCATCAAAAACCACTGCAAGCAAGAATAAGGAGAAAAGAAAACATAAATGGAAAGAGAGGAAGGCCAATACTATACAAAATACTAACTCTTCATGCACTCACTATAAGAAGGATGGGCATGATGATGAACATTGTTGGATCTTGCATCTAGAGCTGAGACCTAAGAAGTTCAAGGGAAAGAAGAAGAAGACTATTGCAGCTATTCAAAAGGATTTAGGGTCAGACTCAGGAGATAAAACAACAATCACAGCCATAGGTATAAAAGGTAAAAATTCTGAAACACCTACTAGTAATTTTTCACAATCTACTGATAATGAAGAAAATGAGAGGAAAAGACATGAGATTTTTCCTATTCGAGTTATTTCCAAGCATCAAAAGATTGATACTTTGTTTGATAGTGGCTCACAAGTAAATTTAATTTCTGAAGCAATTGTAAAGAAGTTGGGATTACTAACCACACCTCGCAAATAGCCATATCCATTATGTGATAAAGCACAACTACAAGTGACTAGACAATGTAAACTTAGGTTTTATTTTGGGTCGTCATTTGTAGATGAAGTTGAGTTAGATATAGTTCCTTCAGATATATGTGGAATTGTTTTAGGAAGTCCTTACTTTTATGACACAAAATCTATTTTCTATAGAGCTGAGAACAAGTATCAACTCGTAAAAGATGGAATCGAATATATTATAAGAGCTCACAAACTCAAGAATAATTATACTCTCATAAACTAAGGGAAAATGAAAAGAATTGTAAATTCATGCAAAAAAAATTTACTGATGGTTGTAAAGGAAAAGAAACTTGATAAAACCAGTGTATTTGAGGGTTGTGATGCTAAACAGCAAGCTGATTTATAAAAAGTTGTTTCAGAATATGATATATTGTTTCAAGAACCTAAAGGTCTGCAACCCAAAAAGGAAATAGTACATGATATTAATTTGCAGCAAGATGCTCCATTGCCTAACATCGGAATGTACAGGTTGTTCACTTTAGAGAATACATAAATCAAGAAGCAGGTACAAGAGCTACTCGAGAAGGGGTTCATGTTGACACCTAATCCTCATGATTGGGTGAATATAATGTAAATAGATAAATAAGTAATATGAATAGTCATCGGGAGATGAAGTGAACAGTCTCTCCCTCATGTATATAATGAAGACCTACCTGAAGGAAAAACACGAAATGCAAGCTACCATGGGACAAAATTGAGCAGAAAAGAAACCAGAAAAAAGGTAAAACTGATGATACAAACAAAGGTAAAGCACCTGAATCCACTCACTATGTTGTGGCACAATGTAATATTGGAGTAAATGAAGATTTATTTGATGCTTCTCTTGCTTCTTGGAAAAATGATTGGTTGCTTGATTCAGGAGAAACCTGCCACATGACTCATAGAAAAGATTTTTTTGAAGAATTTACTGACAATGTTGATGGAGCAGTATACTTTGCAGATCAATCAAAAATCAAGCCATTAGGGCTTGGCACAATCAGGCTTAAATTGCCTGGTCTTTGAGACTTTCTTCTGCACCATGTTCTATATCTCCCACAGCTGAAGAGAAACTTGTTGTCCTTGGTTCACATCCGCCAGCAAGATCACTCCATTCGTATGTTTGATGGCAAGCTTGAGGTGAGAAAATCATCTGACCACTCACTTGTCATGAGGGGAATAGAATAAGAAAGGCTTCTCAAGCTGCAAGGAACCTCTGCTCGTGCACAACATTTCTCATACAATTCTCACCATGAACAAGGTACACTTCCATCAAGTTTATTATGGCATGCTAGATTTGGACATTTGAACTATGACAACCTCCACTTGTTGAAGAAAAATGGTGTTGCTGCTTTGCCTACAATTCCTAGGAAATTTAAGCAATGTGATGCTTGTATTCTAGGAAAGCTTAGCAAACAGTCTTTTCATGATTCACATTCAAGAGCACATACAAAAATTGAACTCATTCATTCAGATTTACGTGGTCCAATGCCTGTTCCTTCTGCAAATGGAAATAAATATATGATAACATTTATTGATGACTACACCAAAATGTGTTGGGTTTATTTATTGAAGAACACATCTGATGCTTTTCAAACATTCAAGAATTTTCATAAATGGATTGAAAATGATGCACAATCTCATATTGGGTCTATAATTGAAAATAATACACATCAAATGAATTTGAAAACTATCTTCGCCAACATGGGATCAAACATCAAACTACTGTACCTTATAATCCCCAATAGAATGGTGTAGCTGAAAGAATGAATAGGACAATCTTAAATATGGTACGATCCATGCTTTTCTTCAAAAATTTAAAGATAATTTTTTGGGCTGATGTTGTTCTATGTGTTGCATATATAAAGAATAGATGTCCATCTAATGTTATTAGAAACAAGACTCCATATGAAATGTGGTATGGACATGTTCCTTCGGTAAAGCATCTCAGAGTCTTTGGTTCCACCTGTTATGCATTGATACCAAAGGTACATAGAAACAAACTTGGTGCTAGAATTCGTAAATGTATCTTCCTGGGGTATTCAAACACCTCCAAAGCATATCGTCTCTATGATGAAGTAAATAAAAAGTTTGTTGTATCTAGAGATGTAATTTTTCATGAATCATCCAAAATTGACAATGTTGTTGAGTGGCAACTTGATCGCTTGGATAGATTCGCAAAATCAAAATAATTTCAAGAATTTGATAATCATATTCCACATATTGAAGGGGGGTTCCTATACTAGATCATCTGACGAACACTCTCCCCCACATGAAACTCCAACAACAGATGATGCTTTAAGTCATGTGATTGATAGAATTGGGAGACTCAATATTGATTCAGTCCCAACTCAATCATCGAAGCAACCTGAACCATTTGAGAAAGGTCCCCCAAAGTGGCTGGAAAAGACACTTGAAAGTGTTCATCTTGATGAGGTTGGAAATATAGGAACTAGAAATTCAAACCGGCAAAATGGAGGTGATGTGGATGACTCTAATTCACCTGTTGATATGGATGTTTCTTATGATTGTGAATTGAACTTTTCTAGAGATTTTGAACCAAGTTCCTTCAAAGAAGCCGCTCCTCATGATGAATGGAAAGAAGTGATGCAAAAGGAGTATGATTCCCTCATAAAGAGTGGCACTTGAAAGCTGGTTGATCCTCCATTAGGAACCAAACCAATTGGCTACAAGTGGGTCTACAAGAACAAGTACAAAGCTGATGGCTCACTTGACAAGCAGAAAGCTAGGCTTGTGGCAAAAGGTTTTGCACAGAAGGAAGGGGTTTATTGTGAGGAGACTTTTGCCCCCATAGAAAAATTGGCTACCATCTAGACACTCTTTGCCATAGTAGCTCAGAACGGTTGGAAAGTCCATCAAATGGATGTAAAAACTGCTTTCTTGAATGGAGATCTAAAAGAGAATGTTTTTATGTCCCAACCTGAAAGATTTGCTGTGAAAGGACATGAACATAAAGTATGCAAACTTGTGAAGTCCTTGTATGGCCTCAAACAAGCACTGCGAGCCTAGTATAAAAAACTAATTGAGCATCTTCTGAAACTCAATTTCAAACATTATGATCTTGATGATGCAACTTTATTTGTCAGACCTAGCACATCACCATGTGGGTCTAAAATTGTCTTGGTGAGAAAGAAAGATGGCTTATGGAGAATGTGCATTGATTATCGAGCACTGAATAAGCTAACGATCAAAAATCGTTATCCCCTTCCTCACATAGATGATCTATTGGATCAATTAAAGTTATTTATTTTTCCAATTTGGACTTGCATAGTGGCTATCATCAGGTCAGAATTGTATAGCAAGATGGATAGAAGACTGCTTTGAAAACAAAGCAAGGATTGTATGAGTGGTTGGTTATGCCTTTTGGCTTAACTAATGCTCCTACTACTTTCATGAGATTAATGAATGATGTAATCAGACCTTTTCTTGATGATTTTGTCATTGTATATTTGGATGACATTCTTATATTCAGTAAAACATGGGAAGAACATTTAAAGCATGTTAAGCTGACTCTAGATGTTTTGAAAAAAGAAAATATCTATGTTAATCTCTCAAAATGTGAATTTGGAAAAACATCTTTGAATTATTTGGGTCATATTGTAGGGGGTGGTGAGTTGAAGATAGATCCCTCTAAGGTTGCAGTCATTGTAAACTGGCCTAAACCCAAATCTGCTACCGAAGTTAGAAGTTTCTTAGGAGCAACAAAATATTAGAGAAAGTTTATTTCTAACTTTTCCTTAATTGCAGCTCCCATACATGCTTTAACAGGATTGAACAAGGTGTTTCAGTGGGGAGGCAAATGACAAAAAGCCTTCGACACCTTGAAAGAAACGATTAGTATAGCACTAGTACTAGCACTGCCTAATCTTCAAAGACCATTTCAGATTGAAATGGATGCCAGTGACTATGCCATGGGAGCGGTGTCAATGTAGCATCATAAACCCATAGGTTATCATTCTGAGACATTTAATTCTACAGTAGTTAACTATCCCAGATATGATAAAGAATTGTATGCATTAGTACAGAGTGTGAAAAAGTGCAAACATTATTTAATGGGCAAAGAGACAGTTATACATACTGACCATCAACCACTTCAATATTTTCACTCACAAATTAAGTTGCAGCAATCAAGACACTATAGGTGGATGGGTTTTCTACAAAAGTTTCATCTTATCATCAGATATAAAAAGGGAATACACAATAAAGTTGCAGATATATTGTCCAGACCAATCATAAATGCATCCATTATACTTAAGCATAATTCAGTATTGCATGAAAGCTACATTGAACAATATGCTCAAGATATAGATTTTAAAGATGTATATGCAACTTTAAGTCATGGAAAACAAGTAGAAGAATTGGATTATCATGTTAAGGACTAACTCTTGTATCATTTAGGAAAGTTATGAATTCCCCAAACATAAAGAGTAAAGATAATTCAAGAAGCACACACTTCTCTAATATCAGGTCACTTTGGTGTAAGTAAAACAGTTGCATAGCTGCAAAGATTTTGTTATTGGCCAAAAATGAATGAGACAATTTCTAGATATGTAAGAGGGTGTACCATGTGTGCTAAAAGCAAGCCCAGCAATGGAAAACTAGGCTTGTACACTCCACTACCAGTTCCTTCTCATCCTTGGGAAAGTGTTTCCATGGACTTTGTTGGAGACTGCTTAAATCTAGGAAAGGTCATGACTATTTATATGTTGTTGTGGATAGGTTCAGCAAAATGTGTATTTTTATACCTTGTAACAAACAGATTACAACTGAAGAAACTACAAAGTTGTTCTTTCAGCATTTATGGGTTCATTTTGGATTACCCACTTCCATTATATATGATCGAGATACTCGATTTGTTGGGAAATTTTGGTCAAGTTTGTGGGAATTGATGGACACCAGGCTGAAAAAGAGCACAACTTTTCATCCGCAAACAGATGGAAAAATAGAAGTAGTCAATAGGTGAGTAATCCAGTTGCTCAGAGGCTATTACAACAAGCATCCTAAGCTTTGGGATGAACATTTATGTTATTTGTAGCGTGCTTACAATCGAGCTAAACATTCTTCTACACAGAGATCTCCTTTTGAGACCTGTTTTGGTTTCACACCAAGGTCTCCGTTGGATTTTGTCTTTGGTAAAGACATAGCAGTTGATGGACATAGTGATGAGGACAAGGCAACCAAGTTCATCGAACAAATCCTAGAGATTCACCAGGCAATACAGGAACAGCTGGAAAAGAGCCAAGCCAAGTACAAGGCAAGGCATGACAAGCATTGGATGGAGCATAGTTTCCAAGTTGGTGATCAAGTCTGGATGTATATCAGCAAAGACCCAATGCAAGGTGAAGGTAAGAAGATGAAGTCAATAAGGTATGGACATTTCAAAATCCTTGAGAAAATTGGTGAGAATGATTTTTGCCTTGATTTACCAGCTTACATGCACATCTACTTAGTTGTTAATGCAGACAACTTGAGATTATTTGAACCTTGATTAATTGAAGATCCTGAAGAGCAGAGTCAATTGGCTTCTATTGATGATTTGTTACCTGAATATCTTAATGAATTGCAAGAAGATACAGTTCTGGACAGGAAGGTAAGAACTATGTGCAGAGGGAACATTGAGTACCTTAGGATTGAACTCAAAGGTTCAAAGCTAAGCAGTGTGAAATGGATAGAAATTGGGCAAGCAAGGAATCAATACCCTCACTTTATTGATGCTTGAAAATAAACTTTTGGTGGTCCAAAATCTTTTTCAGTGGGAAGGCCGTGATCCGAATCAGATCCTAAACACTCTCTAAGTTTTCATAAACTTATTCAAATTATGCTGAACAGACTCAAGTCTTAGAAATATCAAGCTATTAGAAGGAATCCTTGTGACAATTGCAATTATGATCAGCACAGAGCAACGAGGACCCTCGGTCGAGCGCGCAAACCATTGGCCCATGGTAATGTGCTCTGGCGCAAATTGGCAAAACCAGAGGCTAATTCAAGAAATGGGGGTGGTTTTTGATATGTGATTAGTGCTAAAGCACTAATCACATATCCCAGGGTGTCCCCCTTAGTGAAGGAAAGCCTCGAAGTGCCTGGACCCATAATGGCTATGAAATGCGAAAAAGTAATAAATTCGGTTCTGTGGATTCCATAAAACTGGCAGGATATTGGAAGGCCTCGAGGCAGTAAGCATTTTTGACTGAGTCCCACCCAATGCCACACACTGATTTACATGCATCCAGTAAAAGAGAGAGAAAACCACTCACATCAGACTGGTAAACGTCATGCTACTTACCCACATGATATGAATGACGACCGTAGGATTTGGGGGGCCCAGATCAATAGCAAAGGCGCGTCCCAATAAATGACCGGATTTGACAAGGTTATAAAGAAAGATTACATGGGATTTGAAGTCTGACGTGGATGATGAGTTGGCAGAATATTCATGTTTCATGAGCATCTTGGAGCAAACGGAAATAACGAACGTTCAAATGTGTCCAAGGAACCTAACACACTCACCTGTTGCAGAATAGGTGGCCACCTCCCTGTGAAGTGTTACACAGTGATGATGACATATAATAGGGGAGTTCAAGCAGACAGAGGAAGGAAAACTAGAATGCCGGGAAGCGGAAATGAACCAATAGAAAGCAGACTAGCTTTAAAGCCAAGAACTGACAAAAGGAGAGACAGATAGAAACACACACACACACACAGAGGAGTTAGTTAGCCACAGAGAGCTAAGAGCAGAGAATAGTGAGAAGAAGTCGAGCTGACCTAAGGGTAGCATCGAGCCAGACAGAGCCAGAGAGAGTCAGAGAGTCTGTTCACTCTAGAGAAAGCTTGAGAGGTTCAAGAAAGCTCCTCAGCATAGGCTTGTCATGTATGAGTTTCAAATTGAGCTCATACTACTGTAACCAATAGAGGTCACGTACTAGTAAGGAGAGTTTGTTTACTCAAATCCTACTGATTCATATCTGTTGAGTGAGACTCAAATTGAGCTCACTGTTATAAATAAACTCTACTTTGAAAACATAATAGAGAGGCCACCATTGAAAGCTGGACCATGAGACGTAGCCTAGGAGTATTGGGTGAACTCCTTACTAAACTTGTTGTATTACATACTTTACTGTTTTGTTTTCTCTAACTACCAGTGTCTATGTATTTTGCAATCTTATCGATCCATTACATAAAGTAACATAGGCACATCCATGCACATGAGTCTACAATACCTTTAATTCTTTGTCCTAGATAAATTCCAGATCACCTGTTGGGCATGGAATGCCCCCAAGGCATGTTTTGGGGCTTAAAGCCCAACTTTTGACCAAATCTTCTTGTCAAAGCTCATGAATTGTGGGCGCGGGGCATGAAATTATAATAGAATCACAAGGTTGCCCACCCTAGTTTTTGTAATGTAATGTCAGCTAGATAGACCTACCCATGGTCCATAGACCATGGGATTGTATAAATAGAGTGAAGCTATAAGTGTATAATATAACTAATAGAAGAGAGAATAGAAGAAGATGAGAAGTCTAAGTGATTGAGTCAAAGTGGAAAGTGTGTTTGTGGGTCATAGAGTAGGAGAAGGCTCTATGGATGAGTGCACATAGGCCTAGTAGTCCACAGCTGAGTGTGCAGACCTCGATAGCTAAGTGCATAGGGCAGGTTGAGTCTATAACCATTGGGAGAATCAATAAAGAGAAGTTTTACTATATTTCTGTGTATCTTTTCCTGGTTTAATGCATGATTGGATATAATTTACAAGTATATTGTTTATTCACTGCGTGAACCTATATGAATGTTTTGTATAACTAATTATAACTTAAGACATTCAAGTAGATGAAGGTAATTTACTAGTACTGGAAGATAAGTAATATCTCGGGTAATAGCATAGACCATAGCTCCACAGCCCCTGGTTAGGGTTGCACAAAGGTAGTGTATTAGGTCGTGAGGAATGGGAAAGTGCGTGAAGCAACCTACGCATAGGAACAAATAGTGGACTAGTTGAACCTCTCATACATCTCAAGGGTGTGGAAACTTGGTTCTAGCACCCTCCCATACTACTTCGGGTGAGACCTTAGTCTACGCTCCATGGACTGTTCCCGAAAGGGTTAGTCGTACAGGGTTTTGTTTGGCTAATTAACTTTGAACTGGGGTCAGGCCCCAACAACCCAACAAAGTAGACTCGAAGACGTAGGACCTATCAGGGATGAACTCCTTAATTAATCTCATTGTATGGTATAGCTGTGTTTTTTCAGTATATTGCTTCATTTCTTATGCATCCTAATTGTGTTTAACCATCGATAGTAAATTCTTATTTTCAAGAAGTTTTCCTTGATTTATGTACTTTCAGTTAATATTCAAATCATAAATGGCCAATCACTTCTACATCACTTTTAGTTTATGGTCATTTTAGATCATATAATTTTGTATCAGAGCAGGCTGCATTTGTAGAATTTGCCATTTAATGTTTACTAGGTCAAAGTCACAATAAGGAGAAGGAATCCTTGAGAAGATCGATCCAGAAATTGGAAAGCAACGAGTCGATCCTAAATTGACCATGTCAGTACTTGATGCAGGTGAAACCACTGAAACTAAGATGAGTGAAGAATAGTTTCAGCAAGCATTCTGAACTATGCAAAAAATGTTCGGAGAGGTGCATGAAGACAAGAAGGCAAGAGATGCAACTTCTTCTTCAAAGGCATCAAAGGAGGACAAAGGTAAAGGGAAGACTGATAAACCACCTTCACCTCCATCATCTCCATCTTCTTCTTCTTCTTATTCTTCTTCTTCCAGTGCAGAATATGAAACAAAAAATAAACCTAAGAAAACATCTCTTTTGAAACTTGATGTGAAATTTTAGTTCCCTGTTTATGATGGTGAAGTGAATCCTAAAAAGTTAGATAATTGGATTAAGTAGTTAGTAGTGTATTGTCGTATTCAGAAAATTTATAGTGATAAAACTAAAATTTGGTTAGCTACACTTAGAATGGGGGGAACAACTTTAATCTGGTGGGAAAGTAAAACTCAGATAGATGTAAAGCGTAAAGGAAAAGTCATCTGTTCATGGTCTAAGTTTTTAAAAGCTCTTAAGAAATAGATCTATCCTTTAGGATACATGCAGAAAGTTGTTATTGATTGGCAGGATCTGAGGCAAGGTAAAGGGCAGAGTGTTCAGGATTTTACTCAGGAGTTCAAAAAGAAAGCATTGGCACTTGGTATTTCATTCGATACACATGAAACTTTATTAAAATACATCGACAGTTTACATTCATATTTGCATCATACATTATTTATGTTTACGACTGATGATTTTGATGAAGTGTGTGTTCATGCCATACATATTGAATCAGGTGGTAGACCATTCAAGTTTTCATCACAGTCATCCAAAGAGTTGGAAGTCAAAGATTCCAATGATAGTAAAGGGAAGAACATTTCGAAGAGAAAGAAATCAATGATCATTTAGAAGGAAAGACCTACTTGTTCTCATTGCCAAAGAATCAGTCATGTTGAATGTAAGTGTTGGAAACTTCATCCAAAACTTAAGCCCAAAAAGTTCCTTAAGGAGAAGGATGAAAAGAAGGCCATTGCAGTAGTCTAGTAAGATCTAGGTTCAGATTCAGGTGATGAAAGGAGGATAATTGGCATGGTTACGATAGGTAAAACTTCTGACACTGGTTCAAGTTCGAAAACTATTGGATCTTCTTCAAACATAAATACTCCACACGAGGATAAAAGAGTTGAATTGTTTAACATAAGGATAACTTCTAAGCATACAAAGATAAATACAATGTTTGGCAGTGGACCATAGGCGAATTTAATATCTGAATATTTAGTTAGAATTTTGGGTTTGGAAACATAGAATCATCCAAGACCTTACCCATTAGAATGGCTAAATAAATCAACTCAATTAAAAGTCACCAAACATTGTTGATTAAGATTTGCCATAACAACTAATTACCTTGATGAAGTGGAATTAAATGTGGTTCCAGTAGACATATGTGGAGTTGTATTAGGAAGTCCTTATCTTTATGATCGTGATGCAATATTTTACAGGAGAGAACATAAATATCACCTTAAGAAAGACGGGGTTGCATTTATTGTCAGGGCACATCAAAACAAAAATCACTTGAATTCAGTTAATGTTAATAAGATTAAGCAATTAATAAGTTCATACAAGAGGTTTGTAATCATGTGTGTAAAGGATCAACATAACAATCAACATGATTCTTATTTAAGTTATGCAACTCGACTTAAATATGGTTTAATTAAAGAGAAAGAAACTATTCTAGTTCTATGTAAAACCAAACATCTTATTCATAAGAAGGGATTACAACATGAATTATAGTGTGTGCCTAAAGCTCCTCTTCCTAATGTGAGAATGAATCAATTTAGTTTAAGTTTGGAACTTAATAGTTGTAGGGATACAGGTTAGTATTGGGGAAAATCAGTGTTCAATTTTTCTTCTACTGTGTTTCCATTTCATGCTTCAAACAGTTTGCAAACCTCTTTTCAAGTGGAGAGGAAACCTATTTGTTTTCATATCAAAGCCTTTTCTAAAGGAATGTAAAAATTTCTAATGGGAACTTATGCATCAGAGGAAAGTGTTAATCAATGGAAACATCATTTAATGAATGAAGAAAAAGTGATTCAAACAAATCAACAACTAATTCAATACTTTCAAGGAGAAACTAAGTTGTAGCAAATTTTATCTTACAGTTCGATAGGTTCATTGCAACAAGTTCACTTAGTAATCAGGAATCAGGAAAGCATGTTAAGTCAAATAGCTGGTTTGATGTCAAGAGTATCTTTGATGGTATCTCTTATTCCGCAAAATAGATTGTTGATACATGTTGATGGTATTAAACAACATTTAGTAGAGACTGTTTCAAAGATTATGAATCACTAACTTATGGTTCTTCGTGGAAAGAATTCAATTGCCATGTTTATAATAGGTTGTTTGCCCATCGTCGCAAGTTTTTCATACTGTAGATGGATGGAACAGGTCACCGACTCAGAATGTGACATGGTCAACATTATCAGGGTCATCACTTGCAAGTGATTGATCAAATGTATTGGTACATCGTCAGGTCAAGGTGGAAAGAGAGGGAGTTCTACCCTCATCGACTATTTGTTTAGTCAAACTTTTGTGGTCCAAAAGCTTTCAAGTGGACAGGAATGATTCAGTATGATCTTTTCAAATCATTGCACAAGTTTTCAAGTGTCATCGTCAGTGTTCAGTGTCGTTAGTGTTTAGTGTCATCGTCAATTCAGTTCAACTTCGACAATGTTGGTTATGGATTAGGTTGTTCACGTAATGTTTATGGTTTCATGGAATTCAATTGATATGGGTTTGTACATGGCTGTTGACTTGTGTTCATCGATAGTTCTGTCCGGATTGGTCGTCAACGTGTTTGTCTTTGCCTCATAGGATTGGTGTCGACATGGGTTTTTCGTCCACTCTCAAGTTTTGATGTCAACAGGTTTGTCGTCATGTGACAAATGTTGCTAATGTCGCTTTGTGAAATTTGGGACAAGTGGGTTTCTCTATTTTGATGTAAACCTAAACCTAGAACGTAAAGACATCATGAAAAAATTTATTGAAATCAAAATACATTAAAAAATGCTATGATCAAAACCTAATTCCTAAGCCTAAAAACCTAACCTATTAACTCTCGGCATATGTTATGACAAACAAAAAAATACAAATAACAATACACAGCCCTAACCATGGAAGCAAACCACATCAGAGAAGGCCAACATGTGAACGTGTACTGTAAACCGTCAGAATTAACCATCGGAACCACAACTGCATCGGAAGTCAGTTTCCATGTGAATGCCTACAGGTAAGACATCGGGTTAACAAACAGTGACCACAAATTTCTCACCACATTGGAAGTTTCAATGTGAATGTGTTATGTGTGTTAACCACGGAGTTTTAAACCATCAGGGTTAGCAAACCAACAGCAGAACCGCCGACACTCAAACCGTGGGTTGGTCACCGCTCACATGAGTTGTCCAAACTTCGCTCGATTAGCTGACCATAAATGGTTTCAATCTTATCCTATGGTATTTTTGGGGTTTTGTTGAAGTTTTGTTACAACAAACTAATTCGACCACCATGCAACCACCCTAGGTGTCAATTACCAACAAGACCGAGATCTTGAACCAACCAGTTTGCAACCAATTCATCCTAAAATCAGCCCAAGGTGGTTTTCATGTATCTATAGGCCTATAAGAGGCAGATTTTCCTTCATTGATGGGAGAGAGTAGTTTTGACTTTTTCTTGTATATTTTGGAGGTCATAGGAAGTTTTGTTTTTAGTGTTACAGGAGCACCCGAAGGCGGAATTGGGAACCGTGATAGGCATTGGAAAGATGGTTCAGAGGGCTATCTGATGACAGTGATCAAAAGTGCCTACGTGCACATTCATATTGATAAAATATTTGTGTAATAAACTCCTTCTTTTCATTCCTAATAAAAAAGGTCGCCCATCTTGAAAGTGGACCCAAAGACGTAGTCCATTAGGGACAAACTCCGTCATCAATCTCGTTGTCTGGTATAGCTATGTTTTTTCAGTATATTGCCTCATTTCTTATGCATCCTAATTGTGTTTAATCAGCAATTGTAAAGCCTTATTTTCAAGAAATTTTCCTCGATTTCCACACTTTTAGTTAACATTCAAATCATAAATGGCTAATCACTTCTACATCAGTTTTAGTTTATGATCATTTCAGATCACCAACCAACTAAATTTAAGGTTATTAACCTCATTTTATGAAATCAAAAGGTTTCTAAATTCATCATTGAAGGTGATATGATTTTTTTGTCCTTGATGAGAAGTATCAAAACGTTTTCTTTCATGTTTTTATCCTTTCAATGGTTGGTATATTGTAATTAAGTTTTGATTTCTTGTTTTTTTCCATTAAGCTAGATTGGGCTTTTGGTCTTTATTCCCACTTTTTTTCCATGTTTTGCAGTGATGTGCTAGAACTATGAATGTATTTATTTGGAGTTAATGGCTATCAAGAAACATAGTGAGATTTAAACATGTTGCTCCATTAATGGGAACATCTCATGTCACAATTCATTAGATTGGTGGTACTATGATTTTGGTCTTCATGCTCAATTTTCTATCCATGTTTTGTAGTGGCTAGAACTATGCATGGTTGTTAGTTAGAGAGAGTGGTTATTAGAAAACAATTATCTTTAAACATGCTTCTCCATTAATGGAAACATCTCTTGTCATAGTTCATTATATTGTTGGCACTACAGATAGTCAGCAAATGACCAATCCCAACATTGACCAATGTCACTTTAATATACTATGGATTCGATCATTGTTTAATGTACTGCGAACATGTTCAAATTAGTAGATCTCATTGTTGGTTATTATTTTTCTTATCATATTTAGTTTTCCCACTCTAATCCTATTCTCTATGGATCTCTTTGTTATTCCCCTAGATCTATTCTTGCAAGTATAATTCTTTAAAGGGTTCTAGCTCAATAGAAGAGCATCTGCTTTACAAGCAAGAGGTTGGTGGTCCAATTCCATCATGCCCTGATATTCAGATGGAATGAAAATTAGTTTTTGGTGATGACAACTCTTTTGACTATCACCAATGAGCTTATGGTGACAATTTTCAACCCTCACCAAAATATGAAATGGTGATGGTCAATGAATGCCACCATATATATGGATCAATAGTGACAGCCATGATAGGTCCATCACCATAAATCACTGATGTTCATATGAAATGGTGGCGGTCAATGAACATCACCATA
>APFE030017714.1:0-19825 GCA_000404065.3 Pinus taeda
GTTTAGGGTTTTAGGTTTAGAGTTTAGGTTTTAGGGTTTAGGGTTTGTGGTTTAGGGTTGAGGGTTGAGGGTTTGTAGCAAATTAGTAAATTATTTTAATAAACACTTAAATAAAAATTACAAAACACTTTTTAAAATGTTATAAAGGATTAGTGTTCACGGTTTGAGGTTAGGTTTAAAGGTTTAGGATTTAGGTTCTATTATTTAGGGTTTATGGTTTGGGGTTTAGAGGTTAGGGTTTAGGGTTTATAATACTTTAGTAAATGATTTTAATAAACACTTAAATAAAAGTTTCAAATACTTTCTAAAATGCTATAAAATGATTAGGGTTTAGAGTTTAGGGTTTGGGATTTAAGGTTCCAACCGCACCTCTTCCTTCACTACCTCCTCCTCCACATCTTCCTCCAACTCTGGCTCCACCTCCTCCACCACCTTTTTCTCCTCTTCATACTCCACCTCATCCTCCCCATACTCCTCCTCGACCTACACCTCCTCCTCCTCCACGTCCACCTCCTCCTTCTCCACCTCCTCCATATCCATCTCCACATCCTCCTCAACAACTAGCCCCACCACCTCCTCCTCCTCTTCCTCGACCACCTCCTCAAACTCCAACTCCAACTCCACCTCCTCCTCCACCATCTCCTCCACCTCACCACCACCACCTCCACCACCTCCTCCACCACCACCTCCTCTCCTCCTCCATATCCATCTCCACCACCTCTCCTCCTCCATCACCACCTCCTCCTATTCCTCCACCTCCACCTCGTCCTCCTCCACATCCTCTTGTTCTTCCTCCGACTCCACCTCTACCTCTACCTCCACCTCCTCCACCTCCATGCCCACACCCACCTCCACCTCCACCTCCGCCTCCTCCTCTACCTCCACCACCATAACCACCTCCACCTGCTCCTCTACTAGCTCCACCACAACCTCCTCAACTTCCACCTTGGCCTTCCCCACCTCCTCCTCCATCACTTCAACATCTGCCTCCTCCTCCTCCTCCTCCTCTGTCACTTCGACATCTGCCTCCTACTCCTCCTCCTCCTCTGTCACTTCGACATTTGCCTCGTCCTCCGCCTCCTCCAATACTTCGACATCTACCTCCTCCTCCTCCTCCTCCTCCTCTACCTCCACCACCTCAGCTACCTCCTCCTCGAACTCCAACTCCTCCTCCTCCACCACCTTCACCATCTCCTCCACCATGTCAACCTCTGTCACCTCCTCCACCAACACCATCACCTCCTCCTCCACCTCCACCTCCACCACCTCCTCCTCAACCTCCTTAGCCTCCTCCTCCTCCTCCTCCACCTCCTCCTCAACCTCCTTTGCCTCCTCCTCCACCCCCTCCACCTCCTCCTCCTCCTTAACCTCCTTCGTCTCCTCCTCATCCTCCTCCACCACCTCCACCTCCACCTCCCTTGCCTCCTCAGAAAACTTAAAAAAAGATCAAAATTGCATATCATTTCATTCTCTTTATTTATAATACATATTGATTCATTCTTTGTAGAAATAGCTCATCTATCAATATATACATCACAATATAACAAATAATATATATGAAAAATTGCAATATAAATAAGTAATTATGAGAACAACGATTTCATTTTAAAAAAATGTAAAATTTAAATAAATTGTATCAAAAGTCGTTGAGAAAAATCACAACCAACTCAATGTTTATTTGTATTCTACAAAACTAGAAGGGAATACATTGCAGAAAATGAAATTCTATGGGAGATTGAAAAATAGTTCCATGATGAAAACACATGTGTGAAATCATTGCCATAAAACACCACTTTTATGATGTCCAAGGAAATTAGTTTAAATAACAACCTTTTTTGAGAAATTAAGGAAAATCACTTACAAAAATTATGGATTGTAAACATAAAGGTTAATTGAGCATTTGGTCATTCTATAGGGATGGGAACTCTTGCTTCTATGAATTTTATTTTTCTTTTATGGGGAGATAATGGTATAACATATAAAAATTTTAACTTAATATTGGGGATAATCATCCTTAATCACTATTTCAATAAAAAAATCAACCCCCAAAGTTTTGGACCCTCGAATTTCAACTCTGAGAAAAAAAATCCCCTAAAATTTTATCTGCATTAATGAAGACTATAAATAAATTCCAAAGAGTAATTTACGACTGAAAGGTTTTGTAGAAAAATGTATACTTGAAGACATGGCTGCCACAAATTAAAAATTAAACTTTATTTTTAATTAAAGAGTATTTTTCCCCAACCATTAGATATAAAATCATAATAACGGAAGTGTAATTTTTAAATCATAACACCAAATTTTGGGATTTTCCAAACAAAAAATTATTACAGTTCCCAAAAATTAAGAAAAAAATTCAAGAGGGAAAGGAGAGCATGCTCGAGGTATTGGGATGTAAAGCAAATACAGAAGCCTCATCTACAATCATTATTCGTATGAAAAGTTAGAAAATGGAAAGGAGACTAGGGCTTTTATTTACCCTCTCTTTATTAATGACAATATTTAATTATGAGAAAATAATACAATTTAAATCTTTTTTTTATTCCTAAGAACAATTCATACAATTCATTTACTTGTTACTACCTGTAATGAAGTGATTCCATCGAAAGTTTACAATACTATCATATTTGTCTATTTATATTCTAGCAGTAAACATTAGATATTCATGTCAACTCTATATATTTTGTTTCTGCATAATGATTGTATATAATTTACTATTACTATCATTTTATTTGAAGAAGAGAATACACAAATTAGGCAATAGGTTTGATGAACCCTTGTCATGGGAGTTTGCAAAGGTTTTCCAAGACTACTTTCTCCATGGCCAATAGGAATTGTTTCTCTTCTATTCCTATGTTCCTTATCTTCATGTAATTTCTTCTTTTCCTTTCTAATAGTAACCAAAGGTCATCGTCTAGTATATATCATTTTTTGGGAATATTTTACTAAAATATAAAATGTTGTAAAATATTTGTGGTTCTTTCAATGAATTGTAAAATCTTGTAAAACATTAGTGAATCATTGAGTTAATTATAAAATCTTGTAAATTATTGGTGAATCCATCATTTAATATTTACATCAAGTTTTTTTCCTTCTTATGCATTCATTCTCTAATAGAAATAGTTATCCAATTACTTCGCTTCAAATAAACCAACATATTTAGGATTTGGTGGTGCATCACTATCTATAAGTTTTTCAACTGCTTGGTGTGTAACTATTATAGTAACTACTATTATTTCTTCTTCAATCAAAACTCTAATAATTGTTGATCAATACATAATTTTTTGAAATTACACAAAATTCTCAATGAGATTGAATGAAAGACAAAAGAATTAATGAAAGTTAGTTTCCTGTATGATAAAAAAATCAATTAACACAAACTCATATAAAGCCACAATTTTCAAGTTCAGAAATACACCGACAAAGAAAAATGTTCACTACTTAGTATAACATGTTAAAAAACAAGTGCCATAAAAGGATTTCAACTTCAAAATTTATAATACACTAAACTGTTTGTCATCCTCCACTAATTACATGTATTGTTCCTTTAGCCTTTCCCTCAAAAGTATAATTTCATTAAAGGAATATTGTTCCCATGAGAATAGATCTCCTACAATGAACACATAGGAAGCTATAGCATAGGTCATTTTTCCATACAAATAGCCAAGTAGAACATATTTCCCTTTCCTAATAAATATTTTGAAACAAAATACAAGATAAACAATGGATTCTCTAAAAAGTGAAGAATCTTAGGTCATGCAAGAAAGTGAACTGCAAATTAACTTTTTTCCTTAAACCATTAGATACATAAAAAAATTAATAACAATTATGCAAAATATGTGGAAACTTCAATAATAAACAAAGCCATATATGATTCCTAATATCCTACATTTCTCAAGTAAACATAAAAGAGAACATAAGACTTCTTATTCAAGAAACAACATTAACTTTAACCTAACACTTTTTAAATAAATGATAATTAGATGAATCCAGGCATTCCCAAACAAATGGTTAATTGGAAAATAGAATGCGAACTATAAGTTTTTATAGGACTAATAAAAGTTAAAAAAAAAAAACACAAAATTTTAATCTTGAAAAATGCTTCAAATTCTTGGCCAAGATACGAGATCTAAACATTAAAGAAATTTCATGTACTTAATTGACTATATTTTTTCATAGAGGAAATCTTCCTAAATGTATTAAATATCATTTAATGGTATGATATTATGTATGTCAAGAGATATGTTTTGGGTTCATGAGATTGTAGATTTCATTTCCAACAATGGAGAAGAGAGTGACAATTTCATATTTGAAATTAAGACATGAATTTTAAATTAAATTTCATACCTCCACATACTCCTCATCCTCCTTCATATCCACCTCCTCCACCTCCTGCTCATCCTAATCCACCTCCTCCTCTCCTTTACCTCAACCTCCTCAACCACCTCCATATCCACCACATTCTGCTCCTCCACCACCTCCATCACCAGCACCTTCTCCTCCTCCTCCTCCACCACCTACACATCCCCCACCAAATCCTCCACCACCACCTAAACCTCCTCCATCACAACCACCTACACATACCCCACCAAATCCTGCACCACCACCTCAACCTTCTCCACCGCCACCTCCTCCTCCACAACCTACACATTCCCCACCACATCCTCCAACACCACCTCCACCTCCACCTCCTCCACCACCTCCACCTTCTCCTCCTCCATCACCTCCACCTCCTCCACCACCTCCACTTTGTCCTACTCCACCACCTCCACCTCCACCTCCTCAATCAACTTCTCTTTCTCCTCCTCCACCTCCACCTCCTCCTCCACTACCTCCTCTTCCCCCACCTCCACGTCCTCCAACTCCTTTTCCTCCACATACACCTCAACCTCCTCCACCAACTCTACCTCCTCTTTTGCATCTGCCTCCTCCTCCACCACCACCTCCATGACAACCTCCTCCTCCTCATTTGCCTCCTCCACCTCCACCTCCTACACCTCCGCCACCACTTCCTCTACGTCCTCTACCACCACCTCAACCTCCACCTTCACACTACAGACAACACCACCACCACGTTTACCTCCTCCTCATCGTCTACGTCCACCACCTTCACCACCTCCTCTACCTCCACCTCCATCTCCACCTTCACACTACACACTCCACCACCACCACCACCACCACCTCCTCCTCCTCCTCATCCACCACCTTCACCACCAGCTCCTCTACCTACACCTCCACCTCCACCTCCACCTCCACCTCCTCCTCCACCATAATATCCACCTACACCTCCTCATCCAAGATATTAGATCTAAATGTTAAAGAAATTTCATGTACTTGAATGACTATATTTTGCATAGAGGAAATCTTCGTAAATGTATTACTTATCATTTAATGGTACGATATTATGTATGTCAAGAGATATGTTTTGGATTCATGAGACTGTAGCTTGAATTTCCAACAATGCAGAGGAGAGTGGCAATCAAATATTTGAATTTAAGACTTGAACTTTAAATTAACTTGCATACGTCCATCTCCTCCTCACCCTCCTCCACATCCACCTCCTCCTCCTCCTGCTCATCCCAATCCACCTTGTCCTCTCCTTTACCTCAACCTGCTCAACCATCTCCATCTCCACCACATTCTCCACCTCCACCACCTTCATCGCCACCACCTTCTCCTCCTTGTCCTCCTCAACCACCTCCACATCCCCCACCAAATCGTCCACCACCTCCTCCTCCACAACCTGCACATCCCCCACCACCTCCTCTACCACCTCCACTTCCTCCTCCTCCATCACCTCCACCTCCACCTCCTCAATCAACTTCTATTTCTCCTCATCCACATCCACCTCCTCCTCCACTTCCTCCTCTTCCCCCACCTCCACCTCCTTTTCCTCCACATACACATCAACCTCCTCCACCACCTCTACCTCCTCTTCCACATCTGCCTCCACCTTCACCACCATCTCCATGAAAACCTCCTCCTCCTCTGCCTCCTCCACCTACATCATCACCTCCTCTACCTCCACCACCTCCACCACCTCCTCTACTTCCACCGCCATCTCCACCTTCACACTGCAGACTCCACCACCACGACCTCCACCTCCTCCTCCTCCTCTACCTCCACCGCCTCCACCACCTCCTCTACCTCCACCGCCTCCACCACCTCCTCTACCTACACCTCCACCTCCACCTTCACACTACAGATTCCACCACCACCACCCCACCTCCTCCTCCTCCTCCACCTCCACCACAACCTCCTCTACCTACATCTCCACCTCCACCTTAACACCGTCGACTCTACCAGTACCACCACCACCTTCACCTTAACACAGCCGACTCTACCACTACCACCACCAGCTCCACCTCCTGCTCCACCATATCCACCTCCACTACCTCCTCATCCTCCACCTCTAGCTCCACCTCGACCTCCACATCGACCTCCACCTCAACCTCCTCTACCACCTCTGCTTCAACCACCTCCTCCTCTACCAGTACCACCACCACCTCCACCTTAACACCGCCGACTCTACCACTACCACCACCATCTCCACCTCCTGCTCCACCATATCCACCTCCACTACCTCCTCATCCTCCTCCTCCTCCTCCTCCTCATCTTCCATCACCACCCCCTCCTCCATCACCTCCCTAACCTCCACACCTCCTCCTCCTTGACCACCTCCTCCAACACCTTTGCCTGCTCCCCCTCCTCCTCCTCCCCACCGTTGCAACCTCCTCCTCCTCCACCACCTCTAGATCCTGCACCACCTCACCTGCACCACCTCCTCCACCACCTCAGCCTTCACCACCTCCTTCGCCACCTCCACCACCTCCTCTTATGCATACACCTACTCCACCTCCTCCACCACCACCACCTCTTCCACCTCCACCTCCACCTCCTCCTCCACCACCTCCTCCAACTCCACCTCTCCTCCATAACCACCTTCGCCTCCTCCTCCTCCACCACCTCCATCTCCACCTCCCCATTCCCTCGCCCTATGTCTCATAAAAAAACCTCAAAAAAAATTCAAAATTACATATCATTTCATTCTCTTTATTTATAATACTTATTGATTCATTCTTTACAATGATAATTCAGATATCAACATATACATGATAATATAACAAATAATATGTATAACAATTTGCAATATAAATAAGTAATTATGAGAACAACAAATTAATTATTTTTCTTTTTTTTTAAATTTATATAAATATTATCAAAAAATGTGTAGAAAAATCACAGAAATCATATTCTTGATTTTCAAAACTATTTAAAATCAATAGATTAATTATATAAAATCATTAAAAGATAAAATAAAATAAAAAATCAATTACCATAGACATAAATTCTGGAAACACCTAACATACAAACACAAAACACATTTCTGGAAACCCCTAAGTAAAAAGTAAAAAGTTAAATTTAAAAACAAATTTCTTTTGAGGTAAAAGATTGGCAATTTCAAAGTTAGAAAGACTGAATGGTTGATGGAAAAGCAAAAAAATTAAAAACTAAATTTTAAAATAACATTTATTTGTTTCTAAATTTAAAAATTAGCAATTTCAAAGTAAAACATAAAATATAAAACACATTTCTACCTAAATTGCAACTTGAAATTGACATATAGTAACCGTGTTATGAGAAATAATTTAGAACATACCTTAAATGTGGAGGAACAATAAATTAAATCAAATCTACTTGACGTATAACCATATAAACTAGTCGTGCATACAACCCTTTGTTCTTAATAACATTATGACTTTCTTGAATATGCATAGTAGACTTGAGTGAGAGTATTTAATTTTTTTTTTACATTTTTATATTTTGGTATATGTTGTCAATGGAGATACTTCATTCCCTATCTTTAAGTTCAATATGAGAACCAAATTTATCAAGTTAAAGGGTTTATTTGGTACCAATTAGTTAAGCTTTGAATAGAATATGTAATGGAACAACAATTTACATGATTGTTAGTATATTTTTATGTGAGAATATGTAGGATAAAACAAAGATAACTACTCCACTATAACTAAAAAGGTATCACAAGCTTACAAAATCCAAGAAAATTGAAGGGACCATAATTTTTTTATACTTCAAATTATATTCTTGTTTCAATAATTATAATTCTTAAGATGGACGAACTACTCTCCAAAATTTCTTGTTCTAAAGAATTACTATGGAGGTGTGAACCACTTATTTATTTCTCTAACCTACAAGTGATTACTTATCATCAATTTATATTGAAACAATCCTTGCAATTATCATTAACTTGCATAACCAAATCCTAATTCAAATTATTAGAGAAAGTCTATTATTACATGGTATGTTAACAAAATATAAAATATTGTGCATAATATTTTTATGCATGATATTCTCTATACATTTTTGAAATAATAATTAGCTATGTTAATTAATAATAATAGAAAATATTGTACATTCATGATATTTTTCAGCTAAAATTAATTCTTTGCATCAACACTAAAAATATTTTACAACAATAATAAATCAATACGTACCAGCTCAAAGGATTGTACGTCCATAAGTAAGACGTACCAGCTGAGAGGATTGTAAACGCACATCCACGAGAACGAACTTCCGAAGGTGATTGGATAGATGGGGATGTCCACCAAAAGCATCCCTGCCGTGGATCCTCAGTAACTCACGCCGCGACTATCTGGCATAAATGAGAGGAAAAGAATAGAGCAGAAAACCCATCAGAGTGTTGGGCATACACAAAATAAGGTACGGTTGCCCACCGCCTGATTCGGCCCACAGACGACCGATATGCTTGCATGACAAAGCATCCTTCCAACACTTGTAGACGCTACAAAAATGAAAAACGCAATCAGGGGTAGCCGTGCCAGCAGAGACTCTACCAGTTCAGAGCAGATTGATCCATTACCAGCTAAATTTTCTAAATCTTCAGCCATTGACCACTGCCTTTGACAATCCTCTATCATTGACCATTTCTCTTCGGTATTACCTCGAAATTGAAGGCGTTAATTTGACGGCTTTGTTTAACTATTTATTTTACCTTTTGGATATTTTTACAGAAGTTGTTTTAAATAGTTTAAAAAACATTTAAATGGTTCAAAGTTTATAAATTAAATTTATAGTTCTAAGAATTTTTTATCAATTTCTATTTCAATGCTCAAAGTTTATAAATTAAATTTATGATTTTATTAATTTTTTTATCAATTTTTATTTTAACAAAAATTGATCGGAGGGTTCTACCTCCATTTTTGTCCAGAAGGGCTGACTACAAAGATCATAAAGTATAAAGACATTCCTATAGAGGTCTCTTTATAGACTGCATGTGCAAAGTGTAAATCCTAGTTGCAAGCTTCTTTGATTGAAGATGAAAATTTTGAGGCCATTAAAAGTGAAAATTTCATTATCTCACAAAATAGAAAGGGGAGATTTGCGAGAGTGCTCAATATGGAGTATGTGCAAAGGGACAATGTTTTGTTGGCTTGTGGTACACAAGTGATTTTAGATTCATATATATTCAATTTGGGTGATATTAATATATCCTAGTTTGAGAAGTACAAACTAGATTTAGGATGCTAAGTGATTAGATTAATTAGAGAGATTGCAAAAACTGCAATATTTTAGGCAAAAGGATTTATATAAGGAGTATACATAATTCTTATATATTTATGTATATAAATTTGACAAGTACAATGCTATATATTCCATATGAGGAATATATATATATATATAATATATATATAGATATAAAATGTTTGTCATGTCACTTTTGTGAATTGAAATTAAAACTAATGGTTACAATAGTATACAAGAAGATTCGATATGTTGATTGGATTACGTTGTTGAGATATTTTCTCCACAAAAAATCTCCTAGCTTAGAATCTATTGGATCTCATATGCACTATATTAGTGTGATGTATTCTAGTGTGAAACCTAATAGAAAAACAAATTTTGTGTGTGTGTGAGAAGTTATGATTTCTTTCTTGGTATCAAAGACATTTTGGGAATAACTTTGGTAACGAAGACAAGTGTGAAAATATTTTTGTTATGTAATTTATTTTGCCAAATTGGTATTTGTTTCTTTTGTTAATGAATATATACAAGTGTGAGGAGGCATTGTCGAGAACATTGTGAGGACTGTTAGCCTTGTTGGCAAATGGCCCAAAAATGAATCCAAAACACTCTCGAAGTCTTCAAAATTTGTTTAAGGATAATTCAAAGATCAAAACAATCACATGCCAAGAGCCCTTTGAATGGCGGAAAAGCACTATCAGGAGGCAGAAAACCAGAGAAAAAAATGAAAAACCAAGTATCAGAGGCATAAACATTGATACACACAACAACCGTCATATGTGGTTGATCAACGGTCTAGATCTGATCCGCGGGTCACAATCGGCGGATATCGGCTTGGACTGTATGGAACTTGCGACAAAGATCAGTGATGCAACGTGGACCGTCGATCAAGCATGCAGATCGATGACCCACATTGCATCGCAGGATCACTATCAGAGATTAGTGAAGAGCGTTATCAATGGCTCGAGGCATGAGCGATATGCGATTACGATTAGATCGCATTGCTATATCGCATCGGAGAAACACCATGGAGTGGGGCATTCACACATATATGTGTGCGACCCGATGAACCTGACCTGACGGTATTCTAAATATTATTTCGTAATATTTGAGGTCTGCAGAAAAGCCATTTTCAATGCATTTTCGTAGTTTTTTACGTATTTCTAAAATACAAAGGGGAAGAAAGGGAACAAGCCACTTGAAATTTGTGATAGTGATAAGTATGGACCTAATAGAGGAATGGATAAAGTTCAAGGACTTTTAAGTTCGAAATAAACAGAGCTTGGCAGGCGTCTATAGTGTTGCAACGTTTTCTGTATAAACTAGAAAACAATCATTGTTAGTATTTAAAGGGATTACAAAGGCCCGAAGACCCATTCCATCACAAAACAGAGGTCGGGGATTAGTTGCCGAGAGACAGAGGCCGAAAAGTTAAAAAACGGGCCACAACACAATGCAGTCTGAAATATAAGCGATCATGGAGCATCAACAGTGCAACACAACCAAAACCAAAAAAAGCGATCAGCGGGCATCTCTGGCATGAACGAGCTCCCTGCCAGTGTAGCAAAGTACCAGAATGAGGTTACTCTTTTGTTAGAGAATAAACCTCCAAGCCCATGCGTACCTAGTTAGGGCATTAAGTCATTAAAGACAAAGGGAATATATTAAGACTTATCGAGCCTCAGAAGGCTCGAGAACATTGTAAAAGGACCTATAAATATGTGAAAATTCAGAGTAACAAGGGTTCAAATTCTAGAGACTGTGGATACTTTGCTACTCAAGCTTCTCATCTTTATTCTAGCAATATAAGCTTATTTTGTTGTTATATGTTCAATTCCCATTTTCTCTTATGTTCTAAACTTGCACTTGAATAGGTTTTTCATGTTTCTTCTGTGTCTAATGCCAAATAACTGTCATCTTATCTCTGCATTGATAAATTAGATTTGCAAGCTTCATTTACTTCCTGTAGCTAGCCATTCATATGTGTTTATATGTGCATCTATTGGTAAAGTCGGTATTCTCCATCTATCCATTGAATCTACAAACTATTGAGCATTAGTGGTCTAAAGCCTTGTAAAGTTGAGCGTGCTCATGCATGTCTTGAGTAAAAACAGAGCTAAAATGGTTATCTGACTTGATCAAGACCTTCATCCATTCCAATAGTTTCGAGAACAATATTGAAGATTATATGTTACGAGGCATCTCTGAGTTGCAACCTAGGAGAGTTTCTTGGAGTGATAACATAATTATCATCGTTGCTGGGGAGAGGAAACTGAAGTTGAGCTTCCCTGGGAGACGACACAGATCCAGTTTTGATGATAGACAAAGTCTGGGCACTTTTTCGATTGTAATCATCTATCTAGCAACTCTACTAGAGGACAAACCTCTTGGTGACTCCAGTTCATAGTTTTGGCTCAGTTTGTGAGGCATACACGGAGAAATCCTCAGAAGCCACAAGCTGACCGAGTATTTGATCCTAAGAAAATCATCAAAGAAAGAAAAGTATTCCAGAAAGGAGCATCATGTTCAAGTAAATCTAAACAATATTCTATATCTCTTCAAGAAAATCCTGTAATAGAACAAATACATGTTGAGAGTATAGCATCTAATACTAGTAGTGAAGAGAAAATATGAGAGATTCATAAAGCTCCTTATTCTTTAGGTTCTCCTTTTGTTGTATGCCCAAAGGAAACCCTACCTTATACCCATCATACTCCCTTAGTCTTATCAGTCACTCCTCAGCCCTCTATCATTCAGACTGCTAGTACCCTTATAGCCACCACAGCTATGGCAGGACCACAAGAACCTACAAAAATGGAAAGAATCATAGCTGCTAGGTATGGAACTCTAGTAGTGCCCACTCCTTTGAATTCCATGCCTACTACAAAATAGAAGAAGTATAGGCCCAAGTTCACTGGGACTTAAGTTGTTATAGATGAGAATCATCTTGAATCATTCTATAGCTATGTTGATAACTTGGACATTAGTGAAGATGATGTGTGGATGAGAGTCTTTATCCAAAGCCTAGATGGAGAGGCTAGATAATGGTTTAGAGAACTGACCCCAAGATCTATAGCAGATATTGAGGCTTTAGATGATGCATTCCTAAATCATTGGGGGTATAAGAAGGATCTACTCTACTACCACACCGAGTTTGGCAACATAAAGAGGGAAAATGGTAAGTTGCTTTCTGATTTTAATAAGAGGTTTAACCACATGTACAACAATATACCAGCTGAAGTAAAACCCACCACTACCTCTACTAAACTCACCTATGCCAGTGCTTTTGATTTGACTTCGGTCTACTATTGAGGGAGAGGAAATGTGCTACCTTGGCTGATATGCAAGATGCAGCCTTGGAAGTAGAATCAAACATCATGGCTACAGATAAGCTCAAGGGAAATGTTGATAGAAGAAGAAAAAGGGGCAAGTCTTCATCATCTTTAAACCCTAATATAGATAAAATGACTAAGATGATAGAGTCATTAGCCTCTGAAATCTCCAAGTTAAAGGTTGAGCAGAACCCTAGGAAAGGAAGAGTTCATAATACCTTTACTCCTACAAATCCAAATCCAAATCCATATAGAAGAGCTAATGAGCAGTTGCAGATTCTGCAAAGAAGCAAATATGCGAATGAAGACAAAACGGTTAAGACCCCTTTCCAGAACGTAGTCGTGGATGAAGAGTAGTTCGATGAAGATGATGAGATCCATTGTATGGAAGACAAAGGTAGTGCCTCCTTTTTGACCTTAGCTTCCTGGGAAAAGTCATTATTCAATGACCAGATCAACCAAAAGTGGGATGGCGGAGCTGTTCTACAAAATGAAGATTAGCACAGATATAACCTGAGGTTGAATATGAATAATGCCAAGGAAACTCATGTTTAAAGAACTATTGTCCTTGCCAACACAAATGGATCTTGGTAGCCACTGATTATTTTACCAAATGGATCGATGTCATACCCACTAAGAATGCTAATCATCAAGTTGTCATAAATTTCTTGAATGAGAACATTTTCACTAGATTTGGGTGCCCAACCAAACTAGTCATTGATAATGCAACAACTTTCAAGGCAGAAGATTAGGTGGGCATGTGTGAATCCATGGGAATTCAATTGGTGCATTATACCTCATATTATCCTCAAGGTAATGGCCTAGAAGAATCATCTAACAAGAGTCTTGTAAGGATAGTCAAAAAACAGTAGGAGAACAACAAAAAGAGATGGGATTCCAAGTTGAAGTTTGCACTGTGGGCTGGCAAAGTTACCAACAAGAAGTCCATAGGAAATTCTTCATTCAAGCTGGTTTATGGCAATAATGTTGTTTTTCATATCTAGCTTATTCTCCCTGTGGCCAAATTCTTTCAAGAAGAATAGGATGAAATGAATGACATGGTAAGGAGAATGAATAACCTGGTTGAATTACAACAGATTAGAGAGCATCTGGTTGAAAAGTCAAAATTTCATAGAACAAAATCAAAGAAACCTTTGACAGGAAAACAGAAATGGATAATTTCCAAGTTGGTGACTGGTTTCTCAAATGGGATGTGATGAAGGAAAAGAAAGGTAATCATGGTAATTTTGACTCCTTATGGACAGGTCCATTTGTCATCTCCCAAATTCAGTAGAACAATACCTTTATTCTTCATAGTCTGGAAGGAGAAGATGTCTTTGGCGGCCTAGTCAATGGGTGATTCTTGAAACTTGATTTCATTTAAGGCTTTAAAGCCTTGATATTGTAAATATGTTTTTCAGTTTTTATTTTTTCTATACAATATAGGCTCCATGCCCAATGGAACACTAGGAGATAGATTTGATTTTGGTTTTATAATAAAGGCATTGCTCTGTAGTTCTTGAAACCTCACAGGGACGCTTTCATCCCCAGAAGTAGCCAATGTTAGCCTTGTTGGCAAATGACCCAAAAATGAATCCAAAACACTCCAGAAGTCTTCAAAATTTTCTTAAGGATCACTCAAAGATCAAAATAATCGCATGCCAAGAGTCCTCGGAATGGTAGAAAAGCACTGTCAGGAGGTAGAAAACCATAGGAAACAATGAAAAGCCAAGTATTAGAGGCATAAACATTGATACACATAGAAACTGTTAGATTTGGCCGATCAATGGTCTAGTTTTGATCGGCGGGTCACAATCGACGAAGTCAATTGGTGGATATCGACACATATTATATGGAACTTGCGACAATGATCAATGATGCAACATGGACCGTCGATCAAGCACGTAGATCAACGACCCACATCGCATCACACAATCACTATTAGAGATTAACGAATAGCGCTATCAATGGCTCGGGGCATGATATGCGATTGTGATCAGATAATATCACTATATCGCATCAGAGCAACACCAGGGAGAAGGGAATTTACACATATATGTGTGCTACACAATGAACCAGACCTGACGGTATTCTAAATATTATTTCATAATATTTGAGGTCCCAGAAAAGCCATTTTCAATGCATTTTCGCAGTTTTTTATGTATTTCTAAAATAGAAAGGGGAAGCAAGGGAACGGGCCACTTGCGATTTGCGATAGCGATAAGGATGGACCTGATATAGGAATAGATAGAGTCCAAGGAATTTTTAACTATGAAATAAATAGATCTTAGTGGGAGTTTGCAGTGTTGTGGAATTTTTTGTATAAAACATAAAACAATCATTGTTAGGATTTAAAGGGATTACAAAGGCTCGTAGACCCATTCAATCATAGAACAGAGGCCAGGGAACGGTTACCGGGAGACAGAGGCCAGAAAGGGAAAAAAAGGGCCATAGCACGATGCAGCCTGAAACAAAAGCGATCATGGAGCATCAACAATGCAACAGAGCCAAAACCAACAAAAGTGATCAAGGGGCATCTCTGGCATGAGCGAGCTCCCTCCCAGCACAACAAAGTACCAGAATGAGGTTACTCTGCTTTAGAGAAGAAACCTCCGATCCCATGCATGCCTAGTCAGGGCATCAAGTTGTTAAAGACAGAGGGAATAGATTAAGACCTCGCGAACCTCAGAAAGCTCGAGAGCATTGTAAGGGCCTATAAATATGTGAAAATTCAGAGTAACAAGGGTTTTTAACTCTGAAATAAATAGATCTTAGTGGGAGTTTGCAGTGTTGTAGAATTTTTTGTATAAAACTTAAAACAATCATTGTTAGGATTTAAAGGGATTACAAAGGCTCGTAGACCCATTCCATTATAGAACAGAGGCCAGGGAACAGTTACCGGGAGACAGAGGCCAGAAAGGTAAAAAAAGGGCCATAGCACGACGCAACCCGAAACAAAAGCAATCATGGAGCATCAACAATGCAACAGAGCCAAAACCAAAAAAAGTGATCAAGGGGCATCTCTGGCATGAGCGAGCTCCCTGCCAGCACAACAAAGTACCAGAATGAGGTTACTCTGCTTTAGAGAAGAAACCTCCGAGCCCATTCATGCCTAGTCAGGGCATCAAGTTGTTAAAGACAGAGGGAATAGATTAAGACCTCGCGAACCTCAGAAAGCTTGAGAGCATTGTAAGGGCCTATAAATATGTGAAAATTCAGAGTAACAAGGGTTCAACTTCTGGAGACTATGGATACTTTGCTACTCAAGCTTCTCATCTTCATTCTAGCAATATAATCTTCTTTTGTTGTTATATGTTCCATTTCCATTTTCTCTTATTTTCTAAGCTTGCACTTGATCAGGTTGTTCATGTTTCTTCTGTGTCTAATACCAGATAATTGTCATCTTATCTTTGCATTGATAAATTAGATTTGCAAGCTTCATTTACTTCCTGTAGCTGGCCATTCTTATGTTTTTATATATGCATCTGCTGGTATAGTCGGTATTCTCCATCTATCCATTGAATCTACAAACTATTGAACATTATTGGTCTAAAGCCTTGTAAAGCTGAGGGTATTCGTGCATGTCTACAATAAAAGAAAAGTTGAAACGGTTATCTAGCTTGATCCAAATCTTCATCCGTTCCAGTAGTTCTGAAAACAAGGACAATTCTTTATGCTCTACGCAAAATAATTGAAACTGTTGTCAAACAAAATTTTATACCCAAGTTTCTTGATTAATCTATACATTCATCTGCTTCTATTTATTTTATGCATCACATTTCCTTTATGTTAATTTGCCAGTGCACTAAGTTACATCCCGAGGTTCCCCATTGATTTTTGTGTGAAATATCCTTATTAGAGATTTCTTCTACCTAATCAGTTCAACATAATTTTGATGGTCTGATTGTATACCTCAATTGCCTAACGATGTTGTGCTTTACCTATGAAATAGAGGCTAATATAACAAGACACAAACACATTCCTTGGAACTTTCGTTACTATGGAATGCTTGGTTGGATTTTGGAATGGGAACATCCATTCCTGTGAATTCCATCACTGACTTAACTCATGGTGTCTTTGTATTCTACCATTACAAAACCTACGAGTGGGAAAGTGATTGGTGAAGTTAGTGACATTGTACCACATCTTGACCTTCACAAGCATGGTCGTGTAGTTGTTGTTTCCTGTGTCCACGAGATAATTTTCAAAGATGAATATGGTGTAGGAGGCATAAGGAACAACAAATGAATGCATCATCATAAACACATTAACAAAAAACGTAGATGGAAAATAAACTTCATTTACCCAATATTTTTTTGTAATGGAATTCAATCTTTGAATATTATTTTTTTTGGTTCTTGAATCTAAACCTCTTCTTATTTGGAAACATAAACATATTTTGGTTAGGATCCATGGATGATAACTGGATCAAAAAGGTCTGCATCGAAGGTTACCACTTTACATAATTGTGCATACATTCGATGCCACAACAGGTGTGTACCCTTGAAAGTAATTGTAGAGAAGTCAAATTGGAATCGAGTGAAAGCAAGGACTTTTTTTCCTTATATCCTCATTCTCAATGCTTCATCCAAATGTTAGAAATGATCCCACAATATCAATATGTAATATTTGTATGAATAACTTGATAATTGGAATCCATAATTCCCTCTTGTCCTGTGCACATTTCCCACACCATTTTGAGTTTTGGTGATTATTTCCGCTTCCTTACTTGTAAGAAAATCATTCTTATTTTTTTTTTTACTAGCTATTCCTCCAAAGAATCTATTAGTCATTCCTTAAAATATGTGAAGTCATACTATGATTATTTATATTTTTATGGGTTTGATATTTTCAATAATGAATGTATATATGGAGTGGAAGAAAACTATAATTGGTTTTATTATTTGTTAATTATTTTCCTATATTCGTTTGTCTCAAATGGAAAGATGCATAACCAATTAATGAACAGAGTGGCATAGTTCAAATTAGTAGTTCTTGATATTGTTCAGAACTGAGAGAATATATTGTTGATTTATTTATGTGAATCTATTAGAATATGATGAATCTTGTTGTTATTTGGTACTTCAATATCAACAATTACAAGTTATCTATGTATGAATTTGTGTAAGTGAAGAAAGTTTAGTTGTATAATTGACTACTGGATATGCTCATTACCTAAACTACCTACTTATATAACTGTCAAAAATGTAGTTCATTTGTATTTTCATAGATGGAAGTAAGTTCATAGAGAAATTTATTATCGATATTTTCCTTGAGTCAAGGAGATTCAATTCTACAAGTACATCATTTGTGGTTAGAGGAAGTTATATTTTAAATGGAGGTCTAGTGGTACATTAAAGTTTTCATGGTCAAGAACAATATGACCTATTCTCCTGTCTACAAAATTTAGTCCATAAGGTCCATCATGAAATGTCTTGAGAATATAATGAATTTCATCATCACACACGATCTAATTTGTTAATCAAAACTAGTGTGGAAGAGATAGCCATTCCAATAAGAAGAGGCTTATTGGTATAAAATTAAAAAATAATAATATTTATGGCAAATTGTATTTTTTATATATTTGAAAAAAAAAATTATTTATTTTCACAAATTGAAAAATAAAAAAGTAATTTAAAAAAAAACAAAAAAAACATGGCTACCTAGCATAGACAAGCCATTTTAGCCTAGCCTACCATAGCCTAGCCTACCCTATCCAGCCTAGCTTATCCTACCCTACCCTACCCTTGCCTAAGCTACCTAACTTAGCCTAGCCTAACCTAACCTACCCTAGCTAGCCTACCTTACCTTACCCTACCCTAGCTAGCCTACCCTAACCTATCTAGCCTACCCTAGCCTACCCTAGCATACACTATCCTAATCGTAGCCTAGCCTACCTAAGCCAAGCCTATCCCACTGTAGCCTAGCCTACCTTATCCTATCCTACCCTATTCTAGCCTACCCTAGCCTACGTTACCCTACCTTACCCTACCCTACTATAGCCTAGCCTATTCTGCCTTAACCTATCTTAAACTAGATTATCCAACCTAGCCTAACACATGGCTAATCTAGACTAAACTACTTGAGCCTAACCTAAGATAGCCTAGCTTAGCCTAGCCTATCCTATCTTAGCCCAACCTAGCCTAGTCTAACTTAAACTGGCCTAGCCTAGTGTGGCCTAAACTAGCTTAGCCTATCTTAAACTAGCTTGGCCTAACCTAGCCTAGCCTAGCTTAACCTAGCCTAGCCTAGCCTGTCCTAGTCTTGCCTATCCTACACCACTCTAGCCTAACCTAGAATAAACTATCCAAAACTACACCCTAAATCTCAATATATATTATAAATATACATCCCACATGAAAGTGAAAAAACTTCACATAAAAAGTAGTGAATAGAAGTAATGGATTTATTATGAAAGTTACAAAATACAAATTGATGTTTATTGAAAAAATATTTACATAATGTTTGAAAAGAAAAGAATAATATAAATTCTATAATAAAATAAATTTTCAACATAAAATAAAAACATATATATATTCAATTATGTAATTAAACAATAAATTTATAAAAATAAATAAACACTTTAAATGATTAAATCACTAATATAAAATCCATATATTACATTATTAAAATATATAAAAACTACGAAGAATCATATAAAATATATGAATGTTTAAGAAATTATAAAAAGACTATTTACTTTAATAAAGCACACAATTTTTTTATTTTTTTCTAAAAAGGATGACTTTTTACTAAAAACAAATTAATAGATATAAAAAACTTTCTATATTAATTAAGAAAAACAAAAATTCCTATTTCTTATTTTAGTAAATAAAACTATATAAATAAATACTTATAATAAAAAATAATAAATATAAGTTTTATAGGATATTCAAGATATTTTCATCATGGAAATATAATCATAACAA
>APFE030017716.1:3232-32839 GCA_000404065.3 Pinus taeda
TGAACAATTCTTGGATGATACAAATGAAAAGACCTCCTCTCTATATATAGGAGTCTAAGGGGTCATAACATAATCAGAGCCTACATAACAATAATAATGTAAGGGCACAATAATAACAATAGTGGGCTTCTATGGGGCCCAATAGTAACAATATGGGGGAAATAGGGGCACAAAAATATTAATAAGGGGTGTAAATACAATAGCAATGGGGTAATCACTAGTATTATAAGGACCCAACAGCCTGGGATGCACTATTTTTGCAAAACCTGAGACAAATTTCCTAACAATATTGATCTTCCCAAAGAATGATTGCATTGCCTTTTTATTTGCAAGGAGTTGTATTCTCATGATGGTCTCTATTCTTTCAGGATCAATAACAATCCCTTCTTTAGAGAGGATATGACCTAGTAGTTTCCCTTCTGTATGTTAGCCTCTCTCATAAAACAATAATAAATCCAAAAATAAATTAATTAATTAAATATTCCAAGTTAGGAATATTGGTGTGTGTCTGGTGAGAAATTATCTCAACCAAAAGTGTCTAAGATAGCACACACTATCTTGAGAACACTATCTCTCATCTATTTATTTGTAACATTATATTCAATTTTTTAAAATAATAATGAGAGAAAATACATGAGCCTTTTTCCTTTTCCGCCAATATTTTGTGTCTGATTTATTATGGGTTTTGTATATACTTGTCTGAGTTAATCTCTTTTTTCAATATGTGGTATCAGAGCACGAGGTTGGAGTTGGATTGTGAGTTGTGATCTAAGTTTGATACTCATGGCTTCAGGCTTTGCGAGAGAGGGATATGGTTAGATGCATCGTGCTCCTGGTTGATCTGTGGATTCCATTGACCATAGGGCTCACTAGAGCATGCCTTGCCCATTCGACTCTTGCAGTGGAAAAATGAGCTTATGATCTCAAAATACCTCTGCTATTTGGACAGCAAGGTTGAGGCAGTTTGGAGGCAAGGAGGTCGAGCAGTTTGAGGGGTTTCTTGGTGCTAATTTGTGATGCAGGAAAGCCACAGGGCCTAGGGAAACTTTAGCAAAGGCTAGAAAGGTTGTCTATTCTACTTAAGAGTGTTTCCATTGCCATATCAGGCCGTTGGCTTAGAGATCGTGCGACAACCTCCAAATCAAATGAAATCACAATAGATCAGATGGTTACTATTTAATGGGATGAAAACAACTTGATCTTCGATTTTTTTTTCGGTCCTATGAAATATTTACGAGAAGTCTGTTTCGTTTGGGGGTCTATTCAAGGGATTCAAATTGGTTATTTTGTGTTATGAATTTGGGTGTTTTCACTGGCACTATTTCTTATTGCAGGAAATTGCTCGGTCTCTTGTCTTCTCTGGGATATCTACAAGAGAATTTGAAGGAACAAGTCTACGACTAGGGCACCTTTGAATGCACATCAAAGGAATCTTGCTGTTTGTACAGTGAAATTTTTGGAAATCATCGTGAGGACCTCAGAAAACCATTGATGGCTGGCCCAACTTGTTACCGCTTTGCACTAGAATGAGAGGCACTGATCTATCATTTGTGACATTTTTTTTTGAACGAATGGGTCATGGTTCACTGAGTAGATTTCATTAGTTCTGTGAAAAATTTGCTGCTTCGGTTTCATTTCCATTTTAATATGTGAAATCACCGTGTCAAATGTTAGATTTATTGCTAGATCTAACCTGAAATTGAAGCAAAAGTCGTTGCGGGAGAAAGCATGAAGTTTTTACCTTCAGATCTGTTGCAATAAAACACATTTTGGAGCTTCGTTCCCCCAGCCGGTTTGTTACCAAATCTCTGAATTTTGTCGCATGAACATTGGCTGAAGCGTGGGATTCTCCCACCAAAATGTGCCACAGAAAGGCGAACGCTGAGCTCCTGAACGAGCCCTGATATGACCATATGGATAAGAAATTTGTCGAAGCCAGTCGATTACTGTGTCGGCGATTTGCAGTCGGATTATGTTTGGATTTGATGTGGCAGTCAGAAATACAGAAGCTAAAGCCATTAGCATGAAGATGAAGTGAAGCAATTTAGTAATTTTATGAATTAGCTTTCAAAATCGAGTGCGTTGAGCTAGCTTGGAGGTTTTCAGTGCGGTGAGCCAGCTTAAAGGGCAGTCTTCACTTACAATTTCGAATTGGTAATTTTTTCTCTGCGCAAAATTACCAAAATGCTGTACGTTGAAATTTTTTATGTTGTTCCACGTAACTTCTCCACATGAAATTTTTTTAAGAAAATGTGATTTGAATTTGTTAAATGAGATCTATCATTTTAAAAGTGAATCCATAAAGTTCACTTTTTAATTTACTTCATTCAAAAAGGAACTTCATGAAATTCATTCACTTTTTAATTCACTTCTTTAAAAGGGAATTTTTGAAATTCTTATAAGGGATGTTTTCGTAATGGAGTGATAAGGTGTGACTTTAAATTTGTAAAATTCTTTTGGAGTGATAAGTTTTTTGGAGTGAGCAGTAAGAAGTGTTTTGTATTTGGAGCGATAAGGTTCATTACATTTTGTAAATTTGAAGAATATTTTGTGGAGATATAAGGGTCTTATTTTTGTATTTGGAGTGATAAGTGGAGAGATAAGTGGCTTTCTTTTTTGTAAATGTGGAGTGATACAAGTCAAGTGAAATTTGTTATCGTGATCCAAAGAAATGTTGAGTCAGTTTTTTCTTCAAGACAATTTTCTTTCAAAAAGTTCTAGAATTTTGATTCCATGAAGATGTTGTGAAGTTGATTGATTATGTACTCCAAAGTTTAATAAAGATATCATTTTTTGTGGTTATTGTGTCCTAGATCCGCCCGAAATTGAATAAGGGGATCTTAGATACACGAAGAGTGTGTTGATGATGGTGCATGCTTCATGTTTTTTGCTTATGATTTGTGTCTAGTTTTGACACATAAATGATCTCATTTCATGCACACATAAAATGCAATGCCAGCAAGCACAATACCTGTAACGAAATAGCTTCAAGGAAAGATAATCAAGCTCAACACATGCATTTGTGTCACTACAACAAATAATCAAAGTTTTCAACATCGACATTCTACCTCAACAAACAAATTCACTCAATACAATCAAGTTCATGCATCTGCAACCTCTGGCATTTCAAAGCAAAGTCTACATCAACATTCTTGCAAACAAATTTAAGATCTTTTAAATCAAATTCCAATTGCATTGAATTGTAAGGGTGCATTCTCGGTTGAAACCGACACCCACGTTTTGATTTGCTCAGAAGTCAAGTGCGTCATTTCTCTTCCACTTAGTCAAATTAAAACATGTGAATTCTTTGTTTTATGTGAGTCATTAAAATCATTGTAAGCTTTTTTGGGTGCATTTTCGACAGTGTTCGACACCCTTCCTTTAAGCAGAATCAAGTGAATGCATGAATTTTAACTCTAAAGAAATCAAGCAACAAGTTCACATCTCCTGCAAGCGAGCGTGAGTATTCATTCAAGAAATTTGCGTCAAAACTACAAAGTTCAAACCTTCAAGCAAGCCAAAGTGAAGTTCATTGTAGAAACCATCAAAGCAACCAAACAAGTTCAACTCTAACACCAATCAAGCAAATTGAGATCGACATCAAGCGAGCGTGGCTATTCCTTCAAGTGAGTGTGAAGTCATCAAGGCAAGTGAGCATTCACACAAACACGATCATCATTAAGCAAGCATGAATTCCAGAGTTTAAGCAAGAATGTTCTACAACTCTAGAAAGTGTTCCCAGCAAGTGCAATAAGCAACAAATCAAGCGAGCATGCCATTCAAGTCCCATAGCAAGTGAGCCTGTCAAGCAAATAACAAAATCAAGTGAAACAGTTCAAAGCACGACATCTACGACAAGCGAGCCTGATTTCCAGTGAACAAGTTCAGATGGCGCAACATATTCAGTTGTTAAACATTCTTCACAGTTTGATCATCTCCAGTAATGAAAACATGGTGCACGTCAGCAAAGAAACTCTTGCTGATCTTTCACGGCATCTACAACAAACACATGAAACCATTGAGTTTCTTCAACAAGAGTCGCAACTAACAAAGAGATGAGCTGCAACAAAAGAGTGCTTCTTCCAAGTCATTCAACCATACAGATGAAGATAAAGATGTTGATTCCAAATCACTCATCCAAACAACTTCAAGTGTCGAAGTTGTTCCAGTTAAAATTTATTCCAAACCCATCATCAAGCCTTGGGAAGAAATTCAAAATAACAAAAATCGACGAGGCTTAGGATATGTCACTGATGACACCAACTTACATATCCCAGATTATTCCAAGCCAATTACGTTCGTGAGTGCAGGATTTCTTGAACCACTCACCTCAGTAGGTTCTGAGAAAGTTGTAGACAACCAGAATTGCACGCAACCTGAAGTTGATGTCCAACCAAAATGTTCTCATTGTCAAAGAACCAGTCATATGGAAGATCAGTGTTTTGATCTCCATCCTTGTTGCCATTGTGGCAAGCCCAATCATTCCTCAGAAAAATGTCGCAACCAACAAAAATCAGCCAAATTGAAGATACATTATAAATGGATCGATCCTTGGGAATGGTCATCCACAGTCAAAAGATTGTCTCAGTTCTACAACCGACTACAATCACACATAGTGCAGCCAGCAGTGAACCGATGATGGTACTCTCATGCAGTTGAACGAGGGAGTACAGCAGTGAAACTCTCCTACACTTGAAGGGGGGGAGTTCAAATATATTTTGGCGAAGATTGTCTCTCCTTTCAATGGACAAAGGGGGGAAATGTCAATGAAATTGACAAGTGGTTGTCCGACTGAAAGTCTCAACAACATCAGCGAAGCAGCCAGTGGGCATCTTCATCAGCCAGTGGGCGATCGACAACAAAAGCAGCAGTGAGCAGCTTTCATCATAGCAAAAGCAACATTGAGTTGTTTTTTGACATCTTCAGCCAGTGGGCGATCATCATCAACAAATATGCCAGTGGGCATTCATCAAATTGTGTCAGTGGACACCGGATGTTGTTTTCAAGCAAAGGACAGTTGGATCCTTTTGCGGCTTGACACATGATGGAGTTGTCAAGCGTCATTCAAAGATGAATTAGTCATGCAGCTGACTCAGTCTCTTCATTTTGCAGTTTCTTCAGCATCGAGATTTGGCAGTTTTTTCAGGCAATGTTTTTGAGGATCAACATGAGAACTTGGAAGATGGTTCCTCGTTCTTATTTTGGATTTATCATTGAAGGGGGGAATGTTAGCCTCTCTCATAAAACAATAATAAATCCAAAAATACATTAATTAATTAAATATTCCAAGTTAGGAATTTGTGCCTAACTCTTGGGTTGTTCCTCTAAGATAGGAGTTAGTTTAGGTAACTCCTATATTGGTGTGTGTCTGGTGAGAAATTATCTCAACCAAAGGAGAAATTATCTCAACCAAAAGTGTCTAAGATAGCACACACTATCTTGAGAACACTATCTCTCATCTATTTATTTGTAACATTATACTCAATTTTTTAAAATAATAATGAGAGAAAATACATGAGGATTTTTGTCTTTTCCGCCAATATTTTGTGTCTGATTTATTATGGGTTTTGTATATACTTGTCTGTGTTAATCTCTTTTTTCAATACTGTAACTGTGAAGATGTGCTTCTTGGGATTCAATGATATTTCGTATCTTCGGCATCTTTCGAAAAATTGTTTCAAGTGATAAATATGATACCTTTTGTGATATGAATACACAGTGATGTCATCCATGTAAACCACTACTGATCTGTTAATCAACCCTCAGAAAGCTATGTCCATAGCTCTTTGGAATGTGGCGCCCGCATTAATAAGTCCAAAAGGCATTTTACGATATGCGTAAGTGCCCCATTTAGTGTTGAAGGTTGTCTTAAGTTGATCCCCATTAGACACCAACACTTGGTTATATCTTGAAACCCATCTAAAGGGGACAACATTTCAGACCCAGAAATGTGTTGAAGAATGTGTTCCATAGAATAGACAGGATAGTTATCCTTTTTTGATGCTTTGTTCAGGTTTCTGAAATCGATACACAGCCTGATGTGTCCATTTTTCTTTCTTAATGGCACGAGATTGGCTATCCAACAGGTGTGTCTGACCATAAAAATGATTTTAGCATCCAACATTTTGTTTAATTCTTTCTTCACCAACAGTTCTAGGCTGGGATGCATCTTGCGAAGCTTTTGTTGGTAGGGCTTAGCCTCCTTTTCCAAAGGAATTACATGTTGCATAGTATTGGTATCAAAGGTTTTTAAGTCGCCATATGTCCATGCAAAGACGTCCTTCTACTCTTTAAACAACTTAACAAATGCATCCTTCTCTTGTGGAGAGCGCCCCAAGCCCAAATTGACATTTTTTGGGTCTTCTTTGGTTCCAAGGTTGACCGATTCATACTTCATGGATGAGCTATGCGTTTTGTAGTTAGTCAGCTTCTTGAATTTATCATGTAGGTCATACAAGTGCTCCATCTTGACGACTGACTTGGGAACCATATTGGATTGATCTTTTTCCTCATCTTCCCTCTCATTCATAAGCCGGTCATGCTCCTTTTCATCAATGACTGCATTCTTGAATGTCTTCTCGCAGTGCAAGAACTCAAGGATTTGTTCATCGTCTTCGAACACCTGCCAATTTGAGATGTTATCAGGCACGGATGGTCTGAAAATCAATTCAACATAACATTTATTCTTCTTTAATCTAAAATCAGGCAAAAGTTTTGCAGCCATACCAGCCATCAGATCGGCATCTTGGTTTTTCCCTCGAGGTATGTGTGTGATATTAAAAGAATCAAAACTGTCAATTAAGCTCCATACTTCATGTTGGTACCTTACCAGGTGTGGCAAATTGCAGTGTATCCTTTTCCTTACCTAGTCCACAATTATCTGTGAGTCACCAAAAACTTTAAGATTTTTTACCTTCATATCAATGGCCTTTTTTAGGCCCTGCAACAAGCCTTCATATTCTGTCGTGTTGTTGGTGCATGCGAATTCCAACCGGCTGGCCATCAGATGTTGGTTCCCTTGCAGGTCAATGAGAATGCTCCCAACACCTGCATCTTCAAGGCAGTTAAAGCCATCAAAATAGAGTGTCCAAAATATAGAGTCTAATGTTACATCAATTGAATTTCTTCCTACGAAATTAGTTCTATCATCTATCTTATTACAGTGTGGTTCATCAGTTGGACTGCAGGGGAGAGCTTCCAACTGTGTGTTTATTGCAGTTTCTTCAATTGTTTCTGCATGGAATTCTCCAAAACAGGTTTCTGTGGCACAAAAATTGAAACTATAATTCCCAAGGATAGAGTTGGTAAACATTACAGGTTCACTGGGGCCATTTAATTCCGTCACCACATACTTCATGTATCTTTCTCGATCAACTCTCAGCATATCACCCTTCCCCTTCTGAGGCAGTAAAAGATGGGACCAATCAGTTGAGAAATATCCATTGAGTTTTGTTGACCAGTCCCTACTAAGCAGCATTCCATAAGCCTAGGGTATTTCGACTACCACTATGTCAATGACTTGTGAGTACTGTGGTTTGGTAGCCATCCGAATCAACACATCTTTCAATTCCCCAATTACCTTCACATTCGTTCTGTCCAATTGCATAATTTGAGTTCTAGTTTTCTTGGGTATCGCATGAAGTCTTTTAGCAAAAACGTAAGGCATAATAGTGGACGAAGCATCGGAATCTACCAAGCAATTGTGTACGTTCATGTTGAAGATTTCGAATGTGATAAGGAAAGGTGGAATCATGGATTTTGATTTCCTTCCTATCATGGCTGCACTGACATCTTAGGGTTTCGATTCATTTTTGACAGAGTGGCTTCCATTGCTGGTGGCTTTTGGATGTACTGGAGGTATTAGCGGGTCTGGACACCAAATTTTTGGTTTGACTACTTGGATTGGTGGGAGATTTGTAATTCCATTCATTCATAGCTTTCAAGAGCAGATATCTTTGCTGCGTTAATTTTAGCAAATCGAAGTATGTGATATTAGCTCGGGATTTCTTAAGATCATCCACAATATTGTAATCAACATTATAAACAGGGTAGGGCAGAGTAAACATACCTGTTTTTCCATTCTTAGGTGGGAGTTTACCATTTTGAGTCACCTTCGTTGCAGTCGGAGATGTATTATCTTTCTGTGGACAGTTCATAACTAGAGTACTCTTGGAATCACCACTAGGTCTACCCTTCTCAACAGGAACTTTGGGAGCAGATGCCCTCAAAGGGCAAACATCTTTCTTTATCAGTTCTACAGGCTTCATCATGCCCGCAAGTGTCCCTTTACTTCATGTGTGGATTTCATTAGTGTGGATTTCTGCCATACTATCTCCTTCGTCATCATCGTTCTCATTTGTATAGAAATCTCACAGTACATTGATTTGAGATTCTTCGTCCAAGGGCTCTTCTACTTGGTATTCTTCCTCATTTTCTTATTCTAGCTCCAACTCCACTATAGGTTCTTCGTTGTTAAGGAGCAATCTGATAAGAGCGAGCTCTTCCATATTTAAATTCCCTTCATTGGGTGGTGCAGACAGTGCAAGTGGACTATGACCACCTTTTATCTTCTTACGATAGAAAGGTTTGTAAGATTTTCTGTTGTTATAATATCCTCCATTCCTGCTTGTACTCTCTCCAGAATTCCTTTTCATATCGATGATTGTATTTGTCAACTTCTTAATGATCCGATGCAAACCTTCCACATCTGTAGTATTCTTTCTTTGATTTCAGCTCATTTGTTATCACTCCCATTATTCTTCTTGGATGCTTGAGAGGCTTTCTTTCCTCCAGTTGTATGATGGCTTGCTGTGAGACTGATCATTTCATTCTCGACTTTTATTACTTCATTGATAGCACCCTGTAAGGTTTGTGCATTGCTCCTTTTGACCCACATCGCAGTAGCGATAGGGAGAGCAGTGATGTAGGATTCCATGAGCACCTCCTCGGTAGGTCTAGCGTTAGCCGGGATTCTATTGAACAAAGTGTTGAACTAGATGTTAAAATCCTTGATGTTTTCTTTGGTTTCCATTTTCAAGTGGGATAGTTCTAAAACTAAGGCCATAAGTGTTTTGTCATCGCCATACTTGTCTAAAAAGGCTTGTTGGAAGGCATCCCACGAGGTGATCAATCCTATTCTCAAGCTAAAGTACCATGTGGAAGCCGCACCAATCAGAGTAAAAGGGAATAGGCTACCCCCAACATGCGCACAGCGAGGAAAAAAGAGTGAATATGGTTATCAGCAGTGTCTCCCCGCTCAGAGTCGAATTTAGGCAGTACTCTTTCTGCATTCTTGGGTAAGGGATGTTGATGCCCAGGTACCGCTATGACATCCTAAGCGAGCCAGGGAGGGAATGCTCCCGGAGGAGGTGGGAGTTGGTTCCCACCCGGTTGAAGCTGATTCCCACCTGGAAGAGTAACGTTAGCCATATTATGGATAGGGAGGTTTTGGTTGAAGGTCTCTTCGAGGCGTTCTTTATTAGGACTTCCCAAATCGGGCCATGGATTACCTTCAAAGAGTGGATCCTCAGGAATTTCTTCCCAAGGAGTGTCAATACTTTGCAAGGACTCTACCACAATATCTTCAAGAGATGGTGTTGCATATGTCTCTTCGTTTGTGGAACAGATCTTTGGATTTCTTTTAGTTGTCGGAGGTAAAGAGTGAAGGATGGGGAGCTGAGAGAGGGAATGAGTGCAAGCCCAAGTAAGTACTATGATTGGTTGTTCCTGAGTGATAGGATACTCCCACAGTGTCCCTTCTTCGAAATGAGGCTTTTCCAAATGGGAGGAAGGATCTTTTCGACCTTTACTATCCATGCATTAATATTTTTGAATCCATGCCCGACATTTATAGATGAAATCATAAAAATTTGTGGATGCCAGTTCAGGTCCTCCTTCTAGTGTCATTTTGTTGACGCGATGAATGTTCACTATGCCAACAAGGGAAACTAACCCAATTGCAAACCCTAATCAGATCTAATTTCGTTTGGAATGGCTAGTAAACTATTATATATGTTGAAATATTTCTTCCTAGAGGAAGACTTCAACTAAATCAACAAACGAAACAGCTAACCTATATGTATCAACTCCTATCTACACTAATTCTAACTACTTATGCTAGTCCTTATTCTAATCTATCCCGCAGGAGCATAACAAAGGGAAGTTAAACATCATATATATATTCCAAGTTCTAATGAATCAATTACTAGTTCATAGATGAACAAGGTTGTATTAAATCTTAATTACAATCTAATTACTTATACAGGAATACACATTCCTTTCCATACAAATAAAACTTGCAACTAATGTTTAGCAAGGTCTCGAATCTGCAACCACTCATGAATTAACCATGATAACAAATCATATTTGAATATCCAAGACTAGTCACGAGTTGTCTGTTATCAGTATGCACAAAACAAATCGCATTTATATTTATGCCAGCAACAACATCCTGATTCTAAACCACATGAAAGGAGAGGCAAATGAATCTGAAAGGCTCTTTCTCAACTGAACAGTCTTCTTTATTCACAATAAATCAAAGATGTTCTGCCCAAAAAAAGTCATGCTCTCATCTTCGGAGGTAATACTTATGCAGAAGCCACTGACCCTCAGTCTCCCCTGACTTTTCACCTTCCCCCTCTTTTCAATATACAAATTAAAATATATAGGCATCGAATCGATTGATGAAATGGCTAATACGTGAAGGCCACATCTGCTAGAGCGTTTCGTTTCCTGGGGGAATGAATGGATGTCGATTGAAAGGAGGAGGTATGCATGTCATTTCTTCATGATGAATCCCGAGACCGCATAACCTTCAAAACACACAGGTAACACATGGAAGCATGACCGCCAATGCCTAAAGCCTTCAGATCCACTTGTGCATCTTTTATCTGGAGCCATACTTGATGCTTATGCATCCGTTCTTCGACCTCGCCTGCCTTCTCTCGGTCCTCACCTACACAAATAACCAACATCAACTATACTTATGAAAATATGATAGAAATGCTTAAAAACACAAATCTTGCCTTCATTAAACGTTTATAACATCAGAAGGAACAAGTGTGAAAGAATCGGCCCCTGATTTTTAATTCACGCATTGATTAAGTCCTGCAAGTGTAAACTCGATTTACATTGAAAATCATCGCATAAAATAGAACCAGATCCAAAATACGGGCTTGAAATATTATAGACGGGAACCCATACCCTATCGGGTCCGCTAATCGCATCGCGCCTTATGTTTAAGCTTTGGGCTCTGCCGATTGCAACTTGCGATTGGCCAGACCCGAAATATATATGTGTCGTGGTTCATAATCCCCTCGGGTTTGTCATATAAGAGTTTCCATTGAAAACCAAGACCGGAACACTTTATCGAAAACACAGGGAAAACAGGGGAAAACCGTGGTCGGGCCATAAGGCTGGACTTGAAATATTATGCACTTGGGCGCATAATTATCGTCGGGTCTGCTCATCGCCCCTTTGCATATCAGATGGGCTTCACTTTCGTCGACTGCTGATTACAATTAGCGATAGGCTCTGGACTCGAAAATATATATGATGCGCTTGATAATATCGGCAAGTCTGCCATATCGCGGAATGCCTTGTGTATGGGCCTCGGGATCTGTCGATTCCTATTTTCGATTGGGGAGCGAACCCAAAAAACATATGCGTTTTGGTTAATAACATCAGTGGGTCCGCCATATCGCATCGTTCTTTATGTATATGCTATGGACTCTGCCGATTGTGATAAGTGATGGGCTCCGGACCCAAAATAAATATGTGTTATGGTTAATAATGTCGGCAGGCCTGCCATTCGCGAAATGTTGAAGCTTGGGCTTTGGGTCTTGGCAAGATGTGATTGCGATTTGCGATTGGAGGCCTGATCACATCACATTTATTCATAAGAGGTAGGCCTTGCCCTTGATCAATGCAATATGCGATATGGTATATAATGAACCGACCAGCGATTGCGATAAGTGATAAAAGCATGCAAAATGTGTGAAGACCGAGGCAAGGTGGAAAAGGTAAGATTTACGTGCATGTTGTATAGTATTTCTATTATCAAGGCATTGATATAGAAATAAGGATGTGATGGGAGGATTTGAGGGTTGAAAAGTCCCGATGAATGATATGAATGAAGGGCTGGAAAGGGTTATAGATGAATTATGTGGTAGAGATTTATTAGGGGACCTTAACCATTAAGAATTGAAGATTTGACTTGTCACAAAGTTGAAACCCCTGGGATAGAAACAGATCATTCAGAGAGGTGAAAGATCAAACTTCTAGGGGACCCATCCAAAATTGCTACCAGGGCAAGTTTTAATAGGGTGATGGTTGTGGCCACAACATGTTACAAACCCACCAGTTAACTGTTGAATGTGGATATGGTGTCATATTAAGGGTTGTTGCTATAACATGTTCAGGTCCGTGTTATATATCGCATCTATATATATAATATATATTATATATATATTATATATATATATATATATATTATATATAATATATATATATATATAATATATATAATATATATATATATATATATATTATATATATATATATATATATATATATATATATATATACTCCTCCACTCTTAAACTTACTTGTCTTTCCTAGGGCTTCTTATGCTGCTCCACTACCTCTTCTCTGCTTTGATAGCTCTACTCTATTATTCCTCTGATATCGCATGATATGGCTCCTCTATTAACTACTCTTCCACTGGGTTCTCCTCCTGATGTGTGTTCCTCTTTTGATTCTTTCATTGAACTTCTTCCTCTGTATTTTCTTTGGCTGCTCCTGTTTCTTCATGGATCTGCTTCTCCTTCTCCTTGGCCTCACATCATTGTTTACTCATCCAAAATATTGCCATATTGACATCAATGACAATCTAGGTCAACAATCTCCCCCTTTGTTATTGATGGCAATATTCTTCTGCTCTCTCCCTTAGACATCAATGGCAAAGGAGTGCTCAAGGACTCCCCCTATCCTACTCTTCTTCATGAATAGTAGATCTTCATGGGTCTGTTACTCGCCCTGTCATAGTGCTCTTCGTTTTACTCAAGATAGAAGGATTGTTGCAACTAGCACATTATCCCCTCTTCATGTCTCAGAACTACTTTATCATGGCTTCAACAATGCTTAAAGATGCTCCACTTCAATGCTTTCAAACAGATTGCAAATAGCCACACACCAAGTGTCCAAGTCCAAGTTTTTATGCTTCAATCCATATTTTGTTGTCTCCACAGTCAGAATTAAGGGGCCTTCATAGTCCAATCAAGAAAATGCCACTGAAATTGTCTTTCTTGCTATCTCTCTTTAGATCAGAGTTCCTTTGTATTTATGTGCTTCTCCTTAAGTTACTGAGCTATATTCCACTGCACAACATTCTCCTTTCTATAGTCTTCTTGATGAGCCATATTTTCCTTGTGTTCTTGTAAAGGTTTTTGCAAGTTATCTCCACTAGTTGATTTTTATATCCAATCTGTGACAGTCTTTCAAATTCATTTTGTTTATTTGCATCTTTTGCAATGTTTAATTTTTGGTGAGATGCTACCAACTGCTCTTGCATCATGCTCCATTTCAGATGTATCTATTTGTTTGAAGATTGCCTCTATTTGTGTCCATAATTTACCTGTTTTCACATCAAATCCTTGAGTCAAAACATTTAACATTTGTAATATCAACAACATAGTTATTTCCCTATTTCTCTAGTATTAGATGACCTTCTTGGTTGCTCCAATTACTACTTAGTGATCAAGTGGAAAACATCTTCAACAATAGTTCAAAGAATAGTTAAGAGACCAATTCTTCGATGGAGTGCTACTGAGAGATGATCTTTATCAAAGAATGATTTTTTATATAGCTCAATAATGATTTCATAAGGACCCTTTCACTAATAGCTTTTGCAATAATGATCAAGAATCACAGGCTCCCCTTACCTGTATGCATCATCTCTTTTGGCAATCTTCCCATCAAATGCTTAGATTGTCAAAACTTAGGCCAATAAAATGTGTTGTTGGCTGGAGAGTTCAAGGGACTTTCAGATTGTATTTGCTTCCTTCTCCATAATTGTGTAACTTTCTTCTTTTGCATAGTTCTAGCTTGTGTAAGAGCCCAAGTTAAGTTACAATCATGTGCCATATGACCAATTTTATGACACTTGAAGCATTCTACACTGTTCATGAATAAGAATTCATGATTTCTTTCTGCAAAATTGTTCCTTGGAGATTGTTGGGGAACATAATATCTATGTTTATGATATGGTTTGGGACCATAACATCTATCGTTATGATATGCTTTACAATCTTTTTCCATGTGACCAAAGTTTGTACAAGAATAACAATAACCAAGAAATAAACTTTGGTACCTGGGAGATGGAGATTTCCTTGATGTACTTCTGAAGTCTTTCTGTCTTAAGATCCTTTGATGATAACCATTGTTTCTAGCATCCTTGACATTATCTATATTTCTTCTTGGAGCAAAGTTTCTTCCATTGTTGCCTTGATTTTTCTCCTTGCCTTTGCTGGAACTAGGAGCACCACCATTTCTTTCTTGCTTCTTCACATCCTTTTTGTTTGAAGCATTATCATTCTTGTTTGAGGGTTCACTTGCATACCCGAGACTTGATTTATCAAATGGACATCTTTGATGGCTGAGCATGTCATCCAACGCTTGAGAGCTCTTCAAGGTTTTGTTCATCCCTTCAACATTTTTCCTGAGGAAGACAATCTCCTCTTCCAATATTTCACACTCATATTTCTTCTTTGCAAGTTGTTTCTCAGTTTCTTCCTTGATATGAGCAGCTTCATTTGCTTCTATTTTAAGGGAGATAATATCTGACTTCATTTTGAATATTTCTTCATTTTACTTTGCCAGACTGCTCCCCATTTCTTCCTTGATCCTTGTAGCTTTACATGTTTCGGCCTTGAGAAGTTTGATGTTAGATTTTAATTTGAAAATTTCTTCATCCTTTGCTTTTAGTTGACATATCATGGTGTTTCTCTCCTTTTTTTCTTCATCAGCCTGTTCTTCTATGATTTCCAATGCTTCCATTGTCTTCTTAGCTCCTTGTGCTAACTTTCTTGCTTCTTGTAGTTGAGATTTGAGAGAGGAGACCTCTACCTTGTATTGACCAATCTCTTCTTCAAGTTTGTTCAAGCTCTTGTGCCTTTGTTCAAGTTGACTTGACAAGGTGTCTTCCCCTTTCTTTGCTTTATCCAATTGATTTGTCATGGATATAACTTCTTCATGCTGCTTTCTTTTTCTTTGATGAAATTCCTTTTTTAAGCTTGGCAAGCTCTTCATCCCTTTCTTGTACTTGAAGCTGGATAAGGTCAACTTTCTTCCTTGTTTGGTCTTGGTCACCAACTAGTGCTTTCTTCTTAACTTCCTTGTTTTCCTTTTTCAAATTGATAATCTCTTCCATGGCAGCTGTAAGTTGAGCGAGGAGATCTTCTACAAAATCTTTTTCATCCTCTTCATCTTCTAAATCTTCTTTAGCCTTGGTGTCATCATTCTCATTTTCAACTTCTATGATGGATTCTAGATTTCCTTCTTGATTTCCATCATCTTCTTGACTGATGGTCATGGTCAATGCTCCTTTTGAGTGAAGGTCATGAAGTTTGTCCCATATACCCTTTGCTAATGAATATTTTCCTAAATTGTTCTTTATAAAAACAGGTAGCCCATTCAAGATTGCCTTCATTGCTCATTGTACTCCTTGGATTCTCCATCCATCATGCTATCAACAATTACTGATTTCCAGATTTCAATGCCTTGAGTCTTTGAGAAATTCCTCATTCTTGCTTCCCATTTATTAAAGTTCCCATTGAACCATGGAGCCTCCTCATATTGATTGTCTTCTATTTTGGTGGTAGAGGGAGACACATCCTTAGGAGGATTGGAGACTTTCTTCCTTGACTTCGCCATTTGTGTTCTAAAGATCAACCATCAAGCTATTAGGCTTTGAGTGAAGGTATTGGCTCTGATACCAATTGTTGGAAATACTGGGGGGGGTGAATCAGCATTTCTTTTCAATTATTATTTTTACTAGTTAAAACATTTATATTCAGAACACATGATGAACAACAAGAATAACTGCTTTTATTAATATAATCTTTGCAATAAAATAGATACAATATATATATGATTCCAACTTGTTTCCAAGCACCAACTTGGACTTTTGTGAGGCTCCAACCTCCAAAGCACCAACTTTGTTTTGTCAAGGCACCAACATTGGACTTAGGAACACCAACTCCCAGGACACCAATCCTTCCAGTTTTGAGGCACCAACCTCAAGGGATCCAACCCTCTATTGCAAACTGTCTGGATATGTTTTTTCAAGGCATCAACCTTGGATATAGGAGCACCAACTCCAAGGACACCAATCCTTCAAACTTCTGAGGCACCAACCCCAAGGGCTCCAATCCTCTTGTCAAGGCATGTTTGATAGTAACGTTCTGCTCTCATAACTCTTATTTACTGAGTTCTATCTATTTATAGCTTCATTGTAGTCTCCATGCTACAACATCAATGGAAATCAGTCTTCATATGAAGAATTATATACAACTCTTCATACTGTCTGTTAGTGTCAGTGTCAGTGTCTTCACACTGCCATCAGTGATCAAAATTTACTCTTTTGCATTTCATACTAGGAGTCCCATTCTGATGAGGTTGCATTCCATTAGGTCATGGATCTACTGATGGTAGGGTTTACTTCAATTTTTACCTCATGATATGTACTTTCTGACCTCCTTTCATACCTTTCAGTCAATGATTCATGCTCATTTTCAATTCATTTCATCAATCACATAGGGTTTTGGTCTCATCAGGTCTTAGGGTTTATCACCATGGTCAAATTTCAGTGATTATTGCTAATAGTGGTCAACAAAGACATGAGGAGGTCAAATAATGTTCAGAAAGTCATAATTTGTTAATTTGTAAGCTTTATGAACTTCTCACCTCAAAACTAGTTTTAAGGTGAAAACAGAGCATTTGTATTTTATCTTCAAATTTCATGTAATTTTAATGTTCTCATATGTAATAATGGTTCCATGCTGCTCCTGGACATCTAGTGATCTTGCCAAAGTACTTCAACTACAAAAATCAAATAACTTGAGCATCATTCCACCTATCAAAGCAAAGAAACCAAGCATCAAAAAACAGAGTATTTGAAAAAGCACATAGACATTATAAAAGTGGGTTTTCACCATCAAAAATCAAAAGGTTGAAAGTCATATAAAGCCCATCCTTCTATTTGTCATTTCATTATGCTAGTGTAGAGATTCAAAGTGCCAAATGGAGAGCCGAGGAGCGAGTTCAAGAAAAACTGTGCAAATACAAGTCAAGTGTTGCATTTTTGGAAAAATCTGAGTGGCACTACACTTTTGAGGAGGGTGTTGCATTTCTGAGTTGGCGTTGTGCACCTGGCAGCTTTTCCCAGTGTATTTTTACACAAGCGTTGCACTTTCAGAGTGGTGTTGCGCACCTATGTGAGGCGCTACGCTTCTGCCCAGCCAAGTGCCAATTCACCTCAAAATCTTCATTTTCTCCCTCTTGCAAGTAAGTACAATTGTCATATCTACTGTGTTAGGGTTTTTATTGCCAACTTTGGTGTTTAGCATATTTAAATCTAAAACCCTAGCTTCTAGGGTGAAACCCTAGTTTTCCTCACTTATCTATTGTTTCATTTGCCCTATCTACTTTCCATTATTCCCTACACCACATTTCCACATACATTTTCCCTAAATTCTTATTTACACTCTCTACCCTACCTACATCCCCAAACCCTTACTCCCATCCCTAAACTCTATTCACACATACATTTTCACACTCTCTTTTCCATACACTCTGCCCATTCCATTCCTCCATCTTGTCTCCACACTATTATCCACAAAACAACCATATACAACCACATTTTGCAAAACCAAAGGAAAAAGATGGAAAGAGACAATGATTATGAATATGAGAAAGAGACATTCAGTGATAGCTCCAGGGAGAGAAACATACAGCAGAGGAAGCCTCATAAAGGAGGAAGAATTATCAGAGAAGAGCCTACTAGTTTGAGGGAGTTACAAGCCTGTCCACTTGCCATTTCTTTCTTTCAACACCAGGCATGCTTTGATTTTTGTGAGATGATAGAAAGAGTCAAATTTCATCATGAGTTGGCTAGGAAATTTGTGACACATTTGCACAGTAATGAAGTAACCCTTGTCGGAATAACCTTCACCATATCACCAATTGTCATCTCAGAGGCTACAGGAATTCCAGATGTGGATGAAAATTGGTACAAAGGTTAGGATATTGATGAGGAGTACTATGAGCCTTACGTCAAGGCTAGATACAAAGGAAAAAAGAGGAGAGTATTCCCCTTCAAGTTTTTGGAAGATAGATATGCTCCATTGATGAAAATCATTATCAAGTACTTCACTTATGAAGGTAGGTTCTCCCGGTTGTATGCCTATCACATTAGACTTCTCATGCATTTCACTAGAGTAAAGATGATGAATATCCCTTAATTCACGTTTAGAAACTTCGAGAATATGGCACATATTGTACAGAGGAAGCCATACCCCCAGCACTTGAATAGCATTTACCATTACTTTTTGATTAAAATCATTGTTCTACATCGGCTAAACCTTCTTAACATGCCATGGGAGACTTTAATTTCTCATGAGATGTTCAAAGGCCCACAAATATTTTCATCAGTACATCATGAAGAAGGTGGACCTTCAAGCCATGAAAAAGTCAAAGAGATTGAAACTGTTGGAGTGCCAATGTTTGTGACATATAATAGGGGTGCTAGGAAACTTTTTGCGGCTACTAGGCAAGTATTATCTCCACAAGGTGTGGTGGGGTCTTTCCTTCGTCATCAGGCCACATGCAAATGCTATCTCCACAAGGTGTGAAAGGGGCTTTTCCTTCTTCAGGAAAATAGGTACAAGTTGAGCAGCAAAGCAAGGGCAAAAGTAAGGGCAAGAAAAAGGTGCAAGATAAGGATCTTAGTGATGAGCAGGAAAGAGATTTCAATCTTGTTGAGCATGAGGATCCACAGCAACACTTTACTCATCATGGAGTTGACATTATTGAATTGGAAGCTCAGGATCCAAAGACTGTCAAAGACATGATCATAAAGGAACGAGAAGCTGAAATACAATCCTCATTAGATAACTTAGAGAGAGCTAAGTTCATCATTAAATATTTAGAGCAAGAAAACAAACAATTGAGCAACAAGCAAGTCCTCATGGAGTTGCAAATGATCAAAGAGAACAGTGAAAAGGCCAAGGAGGCTAATATCAAGTTGACTTCAATTGAATAAGAGATTGAGAATGATAGGGAAACTTGGCTTGAGAGAGTCAACATACACCTTGAGGGGCTGATTGAGAAGGCCAATAGGGACAAGAATATGCTTCGCTACATGGCCTACCATTACTTCACCCAAAACAAAATCTGTAACATAAGGATCAGGGAACTTAAAACTAGGTTGAGGAAGGATTTAAAGAGCAAAAAGGAGCAAGATAAGTTGAAGATATTAGTTGAAGCCTCACTAGCCCATCAACGCAACTAGTTCTGGTGTCCCATGCCAAATCTGGGCAAGTTTTGATGATTTTTTGTCTTTTTCAAATTTTGAAATTTTGAAAACAGAAAATTGGCCTAGAAGCACAGCACCACTGGTGCTGCACTTTTCCCTGGAGAAATTGTTGGAGGAAAGTATTATATATTTGGATTCAGAATGATGATAGCATTCATCCCTGAAAGTTTCAGCAATTTTGGAGCAAAACTAGGTCACCAAAAGGTCAAAAAACTACCAAAAAATGACCTCTCTGCCTCTTTTTGGACACACAAAAGCAGCCTTGGGAGATTTCAGTTTTGAGGGGGAAAATGACCTCCAAATGAAAAAATTAAAGTTGTTCTAGAAACTAGACAGGAATAACTTTCCAATGAGCCATCTTGGGCTAAATGTGGCTAAAAGGAAGGCCTCCAAAAGTGGGTGGAAAGCGGCGTTGCGCTTTTGGATCATGGCCAGAAAATCAAATTTTCGCCTACTTTCACTGCAAGTTGACTTTCTCTCTCTCTTCATGGATGATTTTATGATTGTAATTAATGACTTGGCATGTAAATTTAATAGTTAAATGATCTTAGAGGGTAGATTCATCAGTTTGAGGTGGTTTTGGGGTCAATGAATCAGTTTCCATGCTTATAGAGGCAAGTTGTTCCACTGCCTATATTCATGTTCCCTGTTTGAAAATGGTTGTAACAGCTCCTTTTCTCTTGTTTTTGACCCCTAATGGCTAGCATAGGTGGTTTGATGTCTATATTATGTATTTTTATACCATTAGCAAAGGTTGGACTCTCTTAGATGCTCTGAGCTACATTGTACACCTTTATCAGCGGTTTGGCAAGGAAATAAACCAGGATTTGTAGCTATTTTTATGGGATACTTGTGGTATGGTGTTTTTGCATAGTTTCCTTTTCTTTTATCCATTTTTCTCATGTTTTATGTGTGCCACACTCTAATTCATTACTTCTAGCTGAATGACATCAAGATAGATAGGTTGAATTCATTGTTTACAGTGCTCTGCCTTGCGAAGCCATTCAGTTTTCTATGTTTTCAACTGTTTGAGAAGGATACATGATCTTTGAATGCACTCCTCAGCTCCTCACCAGTCTTAGACCTCTCATATCACTTAATTTCAAGTGCCAAAGCACCTACCTACCTTTCCCCATAGAACACCCTACATCCTTACTTGATTTCCGGGACCCAAAACTGCCTTGGTCCATTTGATCCAGCAACAAAATCAATCAAAAAACCCTAGAGCTACTATACCTAGCCTAAAATCCATATTTGATCCAATCATCTTGACTGAGATTCACAAGGAGAGAGCCCTCTCCTGACCTGGTAGGGCTAGCTACCAGGTTAAGCTTGGTTTGTGGTTATCCTAGGATTGCCTTCTTTCAACCTGAGGTCAATCTAGGCTCTAACATAGTGGCGACCATACTGGGGAAGAAAATCTCATTATACCCCAGTACTATTAAGAAGTTTTGAACTTTTGGATGATAAGTTTAGAATTCATTAGGCTGAAAAGTGGAAAGTTGTAAAGAAATATAAAAATCTTGAGAACTTTGAACACACTGGCTTCAAGAAGATACACCAGGTCTAATCCTGATCCGAATCCTCCTCCCGTATTTGAAAATCCTAATCTCATTCTGCAGATACTCAAACAAGAAAGTTCACCAAGTCCTAGACCTATTTTTATATCTCATTCATGCTCGGTGGAGTGGTTGTTCCTTGAAGATCTCACTTTTGACGAGTATTTTGGTCTCTCTCTATTTAGAACCACATCTGATAATGAATTGCTAGACATAGTCCCAGATCCAGAATTCACCAAAGAGCTTGAAATCGAATGGGCCAAATTTCTAAGTAACCAAAACCTTCGGAATTCCCCGCAGTCATCCCTCACTATTGATAGAATCCCTGAACTCTTTGACTCAGCTTCAACATCTTTTGCCTCATCATCATTTCCCCATATTTCTGAAAATCATCCCTCATCTCCATTCATACCTTCACTCCCTCATCAACCTATCATTACCCCTCAAACACCCATCACCTCTATTACATCAACTGCCCTTGTTGTCATAAATCCCCCTGTTTCCCCAAGACCAGTTTCAAATCCGCCTCGAGACATGGCTGCTAGATATGCACCTCTCGTTCTGCCTCAAAATTTGGATGATATGCCCACTAATTACCAAAGTAAGATACCTCTTTTCGATGCTACTCAAAGTATCACAGCGCAGCAACATGTTGATAGGATGAATGACTTCTTTGACCTTCATGAGGTAGATGCAGAAAATGTGTCCATGAGATTATTTGTACAGAGTTTTGGAGGTGAGGTTCAAAAGTGGTTCAGAGCATTACCAGCAGCCTCTATCAATACTTTGCCAGTTCTCCATAGACAATTCTTGGACCCATGGGAGGTAAACAAAACCCCGCTCCAAATTTTATCTAAGTATGAAAATATCAAAAGGAATGTGGGTGAAAGTGTGCAAGATTACTGTGTAAGGTTCAACACAGATTATAATGCTATTCCGGCTAACGTTAAACCACCGATGGCGTTAGCGTTAATCAAATTTCCAAACGGTTTTGATGTTGATATGGCATATCAGTTGCGGGAAAGAGATCTTACCTACCTCACTTGAGGATACGCAAAAGAACGCTGTGAGTGTAGAGGCAAATCTATTGGCCAAAAGAGCAAGAATAAAACTGCAAAGAAGGTGACTATAAAGGAAGAAGCATCTTCCTCAGATGTTAAGGCAGATAATATTCTCCGGAAAATTGAGAAAATGCTTGACCAGTTGACAGTTGCAAACAAGCCTGAAACCACAATAAGAAATCCAAACTTCAAAGGACAGCAGCAACCTCAATTCAGGATTAAACAGAGGGAGCAAAAGGCATAAGATCAGTCAGCACAACAGTAGCAGGTCAAAACTCCTTTGCAGCAAAACTATGTGCATGGAATAGAGGATGAGGATGATGATGATCTTGTGGTTGAGGCGAATCATTTCTTTACTGCTAATGGTTTGCCCATTTTTCTCATGGAAGATGAAGAATATTCGGAGATCCCAGATTCCCAAAGGGATGAAGACTACATACTAGCAAATGAGGCAGTTTTGGAGGATGAGTCAGATGATTATCAGCGAAGATATATGACTGCATTGGCAACACAGCAGAAAACAATATTCATTGAGAAGCAGAGATGTACCAGTCAGTCCAGTTCAAAAGAGAAAGGAAGCACAATCCAAAATTGATTCCTCAAACATTCAGAAGAAAGGGAAAGAGCTTGCTGATCCGACTTCTAGCAAAGGACCATCTGCAAATAGCATTGTAAACGAAAAGAATAATCAGCAAAGTGCAGCAAAAGAAAAATTTTAAAAGAAGGACCTTCTATTTAAAGAGGTAGATAAAGTTTCCGCTTTTAGTTTAGAAAATGAGACTACTAAATTAAAAGTTTCAATTCCTTTGACTGAATTGATTAAGAACTGTAGCTGTAAACACCAGGCGTCCAAAATTTTTCACATAGATCCTTTATCTGATATGGTCAATGTAGAAGATGATCACCCTGAGCTCATTTTTGGCCTTGCCTTAGAAGGTCAGTCTGAGGATAGTGAAGTTCCTCCATTCTGTATAAGCCTTAGACTACACGAGTATGTCCTCCACAATGCCATGTTTGATTCCGGAGCTTCCCATAATCTGATGCCAAAAGCCATTATGGAGAAATTGGGCCTTCACATTACTCGAAAATATCATGTCCTGTATTCTTTTGATTCCGGTAGAGTCCATTGTATTGGTCTTATCAAAGGCTTGGTGGTATCTCTAGATCAAATCCTAGCCAAGAATGTTCTAATGAATGTGGTTGTCGTCGACATTCCACCACGGTTTGGTATGCTTTTGTCCAGATCGTGGAGTGTGAAGCTTAAAGGGACTTTACAACTAGATTTCTCTTATGCTACCATTCCCGTGTTTGGCCAATTGAGAAAACTATACAGGGAGAAGAAAATGAAATACATTATTACAAGCAAGGAGAAACCGCTTAATCATCCAATTAATGTTGTACATATAGATTTAGAGTCATTTGTATTATATTCAGATAGTGGTTTGAATGATGTTGACAGTCAGTTAGTTGAAGTAGAAGATGTTCCAGAGATTTCAGAAAATTTCAGAGCAGTCCTTGATCAAGAAAGAAATAAAATTGCAAGTGCTTCCGAGCAGTCTACATACCGGCAGTAGCAAAAGACAATGAACAGCAGAAAAATGAAGAGGTTAGTCAAAGTAAGAAAGAGAATGAAATAGAATTCCAGCATTTAGAAGAAGAAGCGGGCCTATGGAGCATGGATTTTGATGGAGCCATGGGTAAGGATGGTGTCGGCATAGGGATTTGGATTTGCAGCCCCGCTTTCCAGCCAAATAAAGTTCCTAGTAATGTTAGAATATGTTCATATAAATTGGCCCTTGATTGTTCTAACAATGAAGCCGAATATGAAGCATTGATTGCAGGTTTGAAGATTCTGCAAAAGTTGAATGCAAAAAGGATATCAACCTATGGAGATTCAGAGCTGATAATCAAGCAAGTTAAGGGTTAATATCAAGCTAAACACCCGCGGATGACAACCTACCGAAATGCAGTTTTAGATATCTTACCTATGTTTCCATAATATAATTTTACAATAGTACCTCGTGCTCAAAATGTTATTGCAGATTCACTTGCCACTGCTGCAAGTAATTTGAAGATTCCGATGAATTCCAACAACAAGTTTGAGATTCATGTCAAACATTATCCTGTTGTTCCAAACAATTTAAGGTATTGGCAAGTGTTTTGGGACGATAAGGAGATCAATACCTTTTTGCAGAATGAAGGAAACTACAAGGATGCTTCCATAGATGTTGACTATGATACTGAAGAACCACAAATTGAGGTGAATCAAATGGAAATATTGTAGCTGAAAGACAACATTATCCCTAAAGGTCTCATACCTTTAGAAGAACTTTTCGATCAAGATGATGTGGCTAGAAATCCAATCTTGGTGCCTACAGACAAAGGTGTTAAGGATGTTAATCTTGGAACAACAGATAAGCCCAAGTTCGTGAAATTGTCAAAGACATTGTCTCCCGAGGTAAAGTCTAAATATGTTAGGTTGTTATCTGAATTTGATGATGTGTTTTCTTGGGATTATTCAGATCTAAAGGTGTACGAAAAAGACATAATTCAACACACTATTCCCATCAAGCCAAATCAGACGCAGTTCAGACAAAATCTGAGAAGAATCAATCCCAAGTTGCTTCCTTCCATTGAAAAAGAGGTGAATAGATTATACAAGGCTGGTATAATTGTCCTAATCAGATTTTCTAATTGGATTTCGAATCTTGTTCCTGTAAGAAAGAAGACTGGGGAGATCAGATTGTGTATCGATTTCTGGAATCTAAATAAAGTCTCATTAAAGGACAATTAATCGTTGTCGAAGATGGTCATATCCTCTAGAGAGTGGTTGGAGCATCGTGCATGTCACTACTCGATGGATATTCAGGGTATAATCAAATTCTAGTGCATGAAGATGACCGAGATAAGACTACATTTACTACCCCTTGGGGAAGTTTTCATTATGCTAAAATGCCATTTGGTTGAAAAATGTTGGGGCCACATTTCAGCGTGCAATGGACATCACTTTTGCCAATGAAAAGGATGCATTTCTAGTTGTATATTTAGATGATTTGACAATATTTTCAAGTTCAGATGATGAGCATCTTCACCATTTAAGGATTATGTTTCAGCGATGTAGGAAATTTGGGATATCACTCAATCCGAAGAAAAGTCTCTTTTCCATGGATGAAGGGAATTTGCTTGGTCATATTATCTCAAAGGAAGGAATTCGTATTGATCCTTCAAGGGTAGAAGCAATTCAGTAGATAGATTTTCCCAGGAACAAAAAAGAGATACAAGATTTTAATGGTAAGATGAATTTCTTACGTAGATTTGTACCCAATCTAGCTGAGCATTTGAGAGAAATTACTAATATGTTAAAGATGGATAGTGTGGTAAAATGGACGGAAGATGCTATGAAGTCATTTAATCTGGTAAAGTCTGTTTTATCTATTGGCATTATGATATAGGTGTTGTCCTTGATGGCAACTCACTCAGAGGTATGATACAGGTGTTGTCCTTGGTGGCAACTCAATCAAATGACAAATCATAGTACAACAGGTCAAGAGAGAGGTATACGCAGGTTAACCTTGATGAAAGCATGTATACACGTGGATGAGCAGAACAGAAGACACGTATACATACACACGCAGGTTCACAGAACGAAAGGCACGTACATGTTGGAAAACTAAGTTTTGGTCCGTGGTATTTGGTCCATGGTATTTTGGTATTCGTCCATGGTATCTCGTCCGAAGTGTTGACCCCAGGTATTGGGTCCAAGGTATTGGTTCTACATGGTTTTGGACCATGGTATTGAGAGAAGCCTAAACCTATATAAGGAGAAGATCATTAGGCCAAGGGTGGTGCAAGTGTACAAGTGATGAATATCTGATGAAGTGGGAGATCTAGTATGGGTTTGTGATGCTTTGCTCGATCTAAATCAAGGAGGCACCTAAGCGGTTGACAAAGGATGATGGACTGGGATCATGAAGACTAAAGTGCATTATCATTATATGGTATGATCATGGATAGATCTGAATACTGATGTATGTTTTATCCTTTATATTTTATGTTCTGGGTATATTTGAAGTTGAAATAGCAGTGAAGGTATAAGTAATTATTTTCAGATCTGTATGCGGGTTCTCTTTGGTGAAAAGGCGTATACACGCTGGTTAGACATGGTCAAGTAGCATATACATTATGAGTTTTGATATTTCAAGTGTATGTTGGTTCTAGTGGTTGTTGCAGAGTTCTCGGCGCTAGTCTGTGTTCTGGTAACTGTGTTTTGATGACAGGGTTTCAGTGATTCAGTATTGGGTGATTCAGAGATTGATGATGCAGATATAGTTGATGATTGTATTGCATTGGTGATTGTTTTGTATTTATGGATCTAGTCTGAAAATTTATGAAATGTGGTCCCTGGAAGAAAAGAGAAGGTTGTAGCCTTCTGTAGGCTAGCACCTACATCAGCTAGTACAAGAGCTAAGGGGGTTGTAGCTCCCTTCCAGGAGAGTCTGGAGAACGAGAGAAGGTTGTAGCCTTCTGCAGGTAGAAGCTTGCGTACTGGTATAAGACAGCACCAGTACAGAACCATTGTAAAAAGAAGTTTCTTATTAAAAGAAGATAGCGACGAATTGCAGCAGGTGGTTTTTCACCCACATTGGGTTTCCACCTTATATCATGGTGTTCATGTGTGCTTCTTATGTGTGATGATCTGTTCTGTTTTTACTGTGCCTATTTACTGTTCATATGGCTAATAATGTTCTGATGCACTCATTGAAGATCAACTAACTAAATCATAAGTTTACTGGATATACGCTAGTTGCATTAAACACAGTTGCGTATACACGTGGGTATCCTTAACTGAAGTAGCGTATATGAATCTAAGTATGAAAATGAAAAAGTGTTTGATTTGCTAATACTGATTCACCCCCCCCCCCTCTCAGTATTATTTCCAACAATTGGTATCAGAGCAGGTCCTTCAGAAGAAGCTTGATCGCTTGAAGGAATATCCATTAGGATGGGTAATCAAGAAAGAGAGGCATCCATCAGGCCACCAATCTTTGATGGAAGCAACTTTGTCTACTGGAAGATAAGAACCACAACATATCTACAATTGCTTGGAACAGATGTTTGGGGAATTGTGGAAGGATGATATACATATCCATTAGTGATTCCTACAGATACGGTAGAGAGAAAGCAATATGAACTCAATGCCAAAGTTGTTACTGTCTTATTGGGAAGTTTGCCAGAATCAGAATTTGTCAAGGTAATGCAGTTCAAATCAGCCAAAGAAATATGGGACAAAATCATTCTAAGATACGAAGGAGATGATCAGGTAAAATGAGCAAAGCTTCAAACTCTCAGAATACGGTATGAAACTCTTAAAATGCATAGTAATGAAAGCATAGCTAATACTCCTTGTGTATAGATGAGATTGTCAATTGTATGAGGAATCTAGGTGAAGAAATTGTTAACGCTTGAAATTTCACCTTAGGCTGAAAAAGGCAAACCTCAAGGCAACATCAAACCTTTTAGCCTCGTAGCTAGCCCTACGGGGCAGGAGAAGGCTCTCTTCGGTCTATCTCGTAAAATCTTCAATGGATAAGATGACCAATAAGGTAACACTGATATTAGGCTAGTAAACTGACTAGAAGGATTGATTTTAAAAATTTTGGGCTTTTGGTGGCAAATTGAGGAAGTGGCAATTTTGGGTGCGGGGATTTGACACAGTTTCTGCAGGGGGTTCTTTGGGGCGAGATAGGAGACCGTATTGATGCCTTTAGCTGAGGTGAATGGATGAGAAAGACAGGTGAGGAGCTAAGGAGGGCAAACAATAACTTTGAATCCTCCCTAAACAGTAGAAAACATTAAAACTAAACAAACTTAAAAGCAGAGCATGACAGTCATGAATTCTTACTTTAACACTTCGTTTGTTTAATATGCAGAAGAAAAAGAAAGGAAATGATTCACATAACACACTTACAGGTACATAGAGAAACACACCATCAATACATGTAACCACAAGAACCCCAAAAAGGACTGCAAAACCCTGGTCTTCCTTAGCCAAAAATTGCATAGATACAGTGAAATAATACAATGATAGCTTCTCCCTCAAGAGTCCAACCATGAAAATGAGTATGAAAGTACATAATATAGATGATCTAACCTCTTTTCCCACCTCTAGGAGTCGAGCTCACTATCCTAGGGGCAGTTTGAACAAATTCTAAACTAAGCACTACAAAATAGGCAGTCAAAACAACTTGCCTCTATAAACTTGGAAATCAGTTCATGCATTTAATTTTTACCCTTTTACATGAATGAATCTTCTAGAAGTGTTAAACAAGAGTAAAAGTGTCTTAGAGTTGCCATAATTACATCAAAGATAATCATTTTTTACCCCAAAAATCAAACTGAAACCAAACTGCGTTTTCTGGGCTGAACTGGTCAAATCTGGCAAAATTTCCTCAAAAGGTCGCACACCTTTTCTCAAAGGGTCTCATACTTTTGCAGCTCTGTTTGGAGGCCTTCTCGTTATCAGAATTGGGTGCAAGATAGCTCGTTGGAAAGGTCTGCGAGTCTAATTTCCAACCCAACTAGAATTTTTGAATTTGGAGGTCATTTGCCCTGTCAAAACTTAATTCTCCCAAAACTAGTTTCTGCAACTCAAAAAAGGGGCAGAAAGTCAAATTTTGCATGCATTTTGCCCTTTTGGAGGCCCAGAACTCGATGAAATTTCTTACTAATGGATGAGAAAGTGTAACTTTTCATGCCAAATCCAAAAATGCTGAGTTTTTGCTAAACGGAGCTACGATGACAAAAGGTCTCGCCGGGGGCGAGACCCTTTGAGAAGCCAAAACCTGTAAATTGCACAAAAAATTCACAAATGACAAAATTTTCTCCAAGTTTCTTGAAATTTGGGCTGGGAGTCCCTAATCAAGTACCATGCTCATTCAAAGAGGCTTTGGCCAAAATTTGGAGTGGATCGGGCGTTTTCTTTCGTTTTTGTGCTTTGGCCAACCGTCCTTGGAGCACCTTAGTTCTCGCCGGTATTTTTGACATTTCTTTAAAACTATGACACCTGTGCAAAAAATGAAGGAGGTTTTTCTTCTTTGGAATGTTATGGACAAAAACCTCTCTCAGTTTCCCAAAATTAATCTTTGATTTCTCTGGAACATTATTTGAGTGCGACTTGTCCCGATGTGTGAAACAAGGAATTGCGCTCAAAAGGTCTCGCACTGCCCAGAAGGTCGCGCAGGCCTCTCAAAAGGTCTTGCACTTTGGCAGCTCTGTTTGAAGGCCTTCTCGGTGTCATAATTGACAAAAAGTGGGCTCGTTGGAAAGTTCTTTGTGTCTAGTTATCATTTTACCCATCAAGAAAATCATTTGGACAACCAAGCTAGGAGAAAACTTG
>APFE030017722.1:30225-105771 GCA_000404065.3 Pinus taeda
CCACTATTGTTATTATTGTGCCCTTACATTATTATTGTTATGTCGGCTCTGATTATGTTATGACCCCTTAGACTCCTATATATAGAAGGAGGTCTTTTCATTTGTATCATCCAAGAATTGTTCATTTATGTAATGTAAAGGAGGTTTCCTCCTCGAAGAGGCTGAATTCTAAGGCATTGATCTATCTTTTCTATCTTTTCTTGAGCTAGTTTCATAACAGATGTTGTGTGAAAAAAGGGTTATGAAGTTACCTTGATGTTTAGGACTATGCGAAGTGGAAAAGGTTACAGAAACGAAGGAAATAAGGGTCCGGAGTATAGCCCCTTGATTTCACCACCACGAAGGGACGAAGAAGGGATATCAAAGGTCTCTCCATGAAGTGTTATTCAATTGATAAGACATGGATTTCCATGAATACCACCTCTGCCCACACAACCTCCATCTTCACTGCCATCACCTCCAACTTCATCCGTACCACCTCCACCCCCACCGCAATTCAATACGACAAACACAGTGAAGTTGCTTTTGTTAAAAGGCTTGGGAAATGAGGACCCGAACCAATTATGGTTTGTTGTGAGGGTTGTATGGGAAGCTCAAGGTGTTATGAATGATAACATAAAGAAAGAAACACTAGTTAGTGCTCTGCAAGATTGCACACTAACCTAGTATATTAAGTACTCCAGCAATAACCTGAATGCTAGAGTAGCGGAAATCCAAGTAGCATTGAATAGGGAATTTAGTAGGCCTAAATATGAAACATAGTCGATTATGGGATTCAAAGAGATCATGATGATACCAGGTGAAACACCTTGAGAACTAGATCTGAGGCTGAAATGTACGATCCGCGAAACCAACTTGAATTTGACATATGGACAACATCACGAGTGGTTTCTGGCTTCACTACTACAACACTCAACGAGTGCACTATCGCAACAAAAGATAATAACTCAGGCAGAGGCCTTGGAGATTTCCATGACGCTACATGAGACCTCGACACAAGATCCTAATCTAGGAGTTCAGTAGATCCATGTGTAGCTGAAGAATCTGTGCCTTCAGATGCAAAGCTTGAAGCATGATAGGACAGTTTAGCCAGAGGTATGCAAAGAATTATGGTGCATGAAATGCAAGAGTCAGGGTCATGACAAAGACCTCTACATGGTCTTTAAAAATTACCTTGCAAGAGGAATATTGATGCCTTTAAGACTGGAAGCTCAAGCAGGACCTAGCACGAGGCCTACTTTGTGGTGCGTTATCTGGCAAATAGCCGAAAAACATGCCAGAGATAACTGCCACTTGTTACAAAAGTATACACAAACTCCATAATAGTTGTTCTGCAACTTTGTAGATCAGTGGGACATGACAAGCATACTTGCAGGAGCTATGAACTAATGATGGATATAACTCCCACCTATAGGGTTTAGGCCGAAATGTGGCCCCTTGACCAAAATACAAGGAAGGCATAGACAAGATTTCAAGGGTGCGGATGAGGCCGAGGTAGAGGAGGACCTAGTAGAGGTCACGGATAGTTGATTTGCTGCAATTGTGGAGGCCTGGGACACTATGCAAGTGATTGCACTAATCCAATGCGCCCGCCGTGCAAGTATTGCACATTCTTTGATCATAAGATAAAAGATTGTCCTACACCGATAGCTAGGATATGTGACAAAGGAGCGCTACCACCTCCCCCCACTTAGAACCTGCAAATGATGAGGTCTAAGTTGCACGAGGAAGACCCGAATGTAAATATAGTGCTCCGGAGTGAAATTGTGATAGGGGATGACAAGGGAAAACAACTGGAAGATAGTACATGGGTTCGTAAAGCCCTGACAAAAGAAGCCAAGTTCAATTTTAAGCACACTTGGGAAACTTTCATGGAAGCTAAGAAGAGCTTCGCTGAGGCCTCCACTTTAGGAAGCAAAGATAAGATTGAGCCAGAGATCGACCCCTCTCTACTGACAACTTTCCCCGAAACTTGTATGAAGTTACTGCACGACAGTAAGGTTGTAAAAGGGTTACATAAACTTATCAATAGATGTGTTGGGACCGCACTAGGTGAACTGCGCATAGTCTGCAATATCGTAAATCATAACACAAGGATGAGACATGAAATGAGACTCACCACATAGATCAAAGAATACGAGATGGATCAAGTCATTCTGGATTTGGGATCAGATGTGAATGTTTTACCGAAACAGACATGGGAGTGAATGGGGAGACCTATGTTGCAATGGTCTCCAATTCAGCTAAAGATGGTGAATCAACAAAAAATCATACCCATGGGGCAGTTACAGGGAGTAACCGTGGATATTAAGGGAGTGAGCATACTTCCAGATTTTGAAGTAATAGAGATTGTTGATGACAACAATCCCTACCCTCCACTCTTGGGAATTGACTGAGCTACTAATATGAACGGGTTGATCAATCTAAATAAGTGAAAGATAATCTTTGAGAAGAAGTCATTACGCATAATAATACCCCTCGATCCTGTTGAAATATCTCGCTATACGTAGTCGGTCTGTGACTATGAGAGTGATGATGATCTAGATTACATCTATAAGATAACAACACAAGACGAAGACTGGGTGAATCCCACCATGGATGGATGGATTACATGGGAGCACAAGAGTTCCTACACTTCAGACTCTGACAAAGAAATAGAACGCTGGCATAATTGGTTACATAAAGTAACTACGTTGAATTGCAACATGATGACCTAGTCGCTGCACTGTGTGTCATAAAAAGAAAGAAATATTCCTACTTATGATGGCCTGAATGAGGTAGAAACATCTTTGGATGAATTTGAGAGTGAGGTGCCAGAAAAGAAATGCTTCCAGACCTGGACTAGGCACTAGGCACTACGCCCGCAAGATCGTGGTGTATGCACAAGCCGAGTTTTGATGATTGGCGCAAATGTAGGAAAATGACACGAACACGATTTAGGAAGCCTAAGATGCGACTGATAGACAATTATGATGGGCAGAATGATCCATGCACATGGATGCAGGCCTATGAAGAAAAGCCCCAACCTGAGCAAGTGCACCTGTACTCCGCGCTAAAGTACCTGGTCAATAAGCTTGTGTTGGGGGAGCACATCTACAAATGGCTCTTATTGTTAAAAGAGTATGGTTTTGAAGTTTTTTTGAAGCATGGACGACCTAACGTGAGACTAGACCACCTCTCACGCATTGAGACAGGGGAGGAACCCACTAATTTGGAGAAAGAATTACCTAACGCGCAGCTCTTTGCTGTGCGCATCGTGGATGGACATTTCAAGGATATAATACACTTCCTAATAGCTAGAACTATGTGAAAAGGATACTCTGTCCAACAAAAGAAGGAATTAGTGGTGCACGTGGTAGATTTATCTATCATTGATGGGCATCTATACAAGATGGGGAATGATGAAATACTGATAAGGTATGTACCTGAGTTTGAATGAAGTAGCATCCTCGTGGACACTCATGGGGGCATTTCAGGAGGACATTATGTGGGAAGAGCGACCACACAGACGATTCTATGAGTAGGGTTGTGGTGGCCAACCCTTCATTAGGATTCAAAAGAATATTGCAAGGCATGCGATGTATGTCAAAGAACAAGTAGGCCATCATGGAGGGATGAGATGCCTTTGAATCCACAAATGACATTGCAACCTTTCGAAATGTTGGCAATATATTTTGTAGGACTGATTCAGCCACAAGGGAAGACAAGCGTCAGGTATATTATCACTGCGACGGAGTACTTGACACGTTGGGAAGAAGCACATCTGGTGAAGGATTGCACAGGTGTGACCACAACAAAGTTTCTATTTCAACATGTACTGACGCGATTTGGATGCCTGAAGATATTGATGAGTAATCATGGTATGCACTTCCTGAATGAGACGATCAGTGCACTAACGAAATAATTTTAGGTGTATAATCAAAAGAGCACACCTTATAACCACATGTTAACGGGACAGTGGAGGCATTCAACAAAGTACTAGAGATTGCGTTGACCAATGTATGCAATGCTCAGCGAAGTGATTGGGACCTATGCATACCTGCAATATTGTGGGCTTATCGAAAAATGTGCAAGAAGTTAACGGGACAAACACGCTTTAGGTTGGTATATGGGGTTGAAGCAATGATGCCTATGAAATACATCATGCCTAGTCTACACATAGCAGCACTCAGAGGTATGACAGATCATCGAGCCCTAGAAGAGAGGCTCGCATAGTTTGATGAGTTGGAAGAAGAGATATTTTTGGTTGGATTTCACCAGTAGGTTCAAAAGCAGCATGAAAAGGTGTGGCATGATAGACATATTAAGTTGCGCACCTTTAAGGCGAATGACTTGGTGTTAATGTATGACAACAAGTTTGATAAATTTCCTGGGAAACTCAAAATGCATTGGCTGGGGCCATATGTTGCTAAGGAGATTACTGATGGTGGCGCGCTCCAGTTGATTAAGTTGAATGGAGATCCCTTCCCAGGAAAAGTGAATGGTAGTCATTTAAATCCATACACAAGTGGCCTAACCATCTGACTAGCCAATAGAAGCACAGTATTAGCGCTCCAAGCAATTGAAAGGAGGTGCAAGACTATAAACTACATTTCCTGGGAGCTGCATGATTTTAGGACTGTGTGAAGTAGCAAAGTGTCACAGGTTCAGTGGCAACGCGAAGACAGTTGTGCTGGTACGTAGGTCTGCCGGAAAGTGACCATTAAAGTCACTTATCATGATTTGTGGTTGGTTTGAGGCCAAATGAAGCGGGCTGCAGGCATTTAAGGCAAAATTTATGGGTTCGTTTCTTGAAAATCTGCTGCCAATCTAGCATTAATGGGCCAAATGTGGGGGGAACGGTTGAATTCAAATTCAAAAGGCCCTATAAATTACAAGTGGCTGCCTAGTGAACAACACTTGCCATTTTGAGAACTGAGTTGTTGTGCACTCAAGTGTACATGAACTAAGACCTATTCGAGACCTTGAAAGCGAATTCATTATTTGAGGAATTACTAAAGGCACTGCAAGAATTTTGGAATAGTGCTATGTCAACACCATAGAACCCATGGACACAAGAGTAGTGACAGCCAAAGAAGCTGCGTAGGAGATTGCGGTAGTGGAAGCCCCAGAGAGCGTCGAAATAATAGTTGAATTCCCTAAATCACCCAAAACACTGGGACCTAAGAAGGATAAGTAGGACATGATCCCGGTCCGTGTCTCACCCAAAAATCCACAGAGGACCAAGCTCACCTTGTAGGAAAATGGGAAGGCCATTAATCTGGAGGCCAATAAGGAGGAGTCTGAAGAAATCCTGGTGGATGAGGAGGATGTAGAGATGGACGTTGAAAGCCAGGGTGTGGACCCTATTACCCAATTACCTCAATATGTTTCTCTGCACAAGGGTAAAGGCAAGGTGTCGAAGTACATAGATGAGAGAAAGAGCTCTCTACAAACTCGGCTACTCCCAAATGATATTTTTTTTGAGGGACTACACTTGGGGCATGTTCCTGTGTTGAATTTTGAAGATTGGGACCTCGCAGACCACAAGAAGTTCTCATATTTAGCAACTGAGAAGCTAATGCACCAGAGGATTGACGCAACTATTGGAACAATTCAATTGGAGCTGCACACATGTCTTAGAGGTGTATAAAAAGCTAGGTTTCTTAACTTGCTCTGGGTTCCGAATTACCACCGCACCCTAGTGATCATCTTCATCATTACCCAGCTGCTCTGCTTGGTGCATGATAGGTGTTTGTGGTTAGAAGAGCCCATCCCCATCACAGAACATTTTATTCACCGAATTACATGACTTCCTTACTGAGGGGAGGGTCTAGCCAATATTTCTGAAGGAAAATGTGGTGAGTTGGCCCTCACGAAAGAAATGAAGAAGAGGTTCAAGTTAGAGAAGAAGAAGAAAGGATATGCCATCTCCAGCATTAACAACCCTATCGTTAAGGTCGTGACACAAATCCTAGCAGGGAAGGTGATGCAGAAGTGTCACGTAGATGAGGTGCCCATGCCCATAGTTGCACTAGCGGCCTAATGTGTGGAAGCAATCCAGTTCAACTGGGTGAGCTATCTATGCGACGAGTTCTTTGTGAACTTTTTTGGGGCACAGGATTATGGCAAAACATTTCACTACGCATGGCTCATTTTGTTGATAGTACTAGTGGCGTGGGATCTTCTCAAAGATAGCCAGTTCCTTTGGTCGCGTCGAACCTTCCATAGGCAATGAAGTACGCTTTGCTGTGGGTGACCAAGGGCACATAGCATATTAGAGAAAGTAAGATCTTTTGGGTCTTAATGGAAATGAGCATTTGAATGGGGTTCAATTGCAAGCTGTAGTTGTCACCCACAGTCTATGCTAGTTTGTAGAGCTTTGTAGAGTTCAAAGTGGATTTCCACCATGTTTTTATTAGGGTGCAAAAAGACCCTATGAATACATGGCATAACCTACCAGACTTGGCAACTGATGATGTTATTTTCACAATCCTTGAGTCTTGGCCACTAGAGTGGTACACTTCAGCTAGCTCCACTGTGGAAATAGACGAGTCTATTGTGCAGCACAAGAAGGAAGAGAAAACAGTGGAAATAGATGAGTCTATTGTGTAGCATAAGAAGGAAGAGACAAAGCTTCAAATGGTACAGCTGGCAGAGAAATGCATAAAAGAGGAAGAAGAGTCTAAGGCTCAAGCAGCGCGTGATGCCGTGAAAGTGGTGGAACAACAAGGAATAGGGGAAGAAGAGTGAAAAGGACAGAAGTCACCTTCTCCTGGCACTGAGGCAGAAACGGAAATAGGACAAGGTGGCATGGACCCATAGACGACGTCACCCAACTCAAGCGTTCGCAACCACGAGAGCAAGCAGTGCCACGAAAGAAGACAAAGGCATTCAAGATGTCTTTTGACCCAATCACCCTCACTGAGGGGCATTTTCATGTCATCGAAGAAATGGTGAGGGATGTCACCGCAGAGGCCCTATAACAATTTGAAGAACAATAACAGTTGGTATTGGGGGCTGTTCAAATAGAACTACACGAGTTGCAAGTTTGCACTCCATAGGCTGGCATAGTGTCCATTAGCCTCGCGATTGGCACTATAGCTGTTGAAGAGATGTTGCGCACAAGGGTGACCAATGCAATACTACTACCTGATGGGGAACTCACTATAAAAAATGAGGCTGACAGGCCTATAAAGTAGTCTAAAAAGGGTAGGAGTGAACATGGTCACGCTCCCTTGGGAGACGCTCTACCTCTTACAGGATGGAGTCACCATGGAACTTTAGGCTAGGGAAATTCATGCTCTAAAAGTGATGAGCAAGAAGTGCATCAACATTGAGTAGTTGGGCTTGTAGTGCAACGAAGCAGTAGAGAAGAATAAACGGAAAATGCATGTTGTGGAGGAAGCTTACCGAATTGTCCTGGAGTAGGACATCCACGCCGAATAACCATTGGAGGTGTGCATCTGCAAGTTAGCCACTGGGGTGCGTGACGCACGAGCAGAGATGGACAGGGTTTAGCTGGAGCTGAAACTCCATATCATAGAGCTACAGTTGAAGGCCCAACATTCAACTTCACTTCAAGTTAGTGTTAGAAAATTATATATTACGGAGCAATGGAACACATAAAATATTGCAGAAATATAAACACATAAAACAAGAGAGACAGATATACGTGGTTCACCCAGTTTGGGCTACATCCACAGAGAAATAGCCAGTCCTTCTTTTATTATATTATCCAGTAAACTGAAGAGATAAGACCTATAGTAGATCCACTGTAACACCCACTTCTCTCTCAATCTCCTCTCTCTTCCTCACTCAAAATACAAATATACATAGATGCAATACAATTCCCTCATATATAGTGAGGGGTTGCCTTATAGGGAAAAAAACCTAAATTAAACATAACTTATACCGTCAAATCATCCACCTAATGAATGGCCTAGATTGACTAGAAATAAATAGACTTTTACAAGGCAATTTTACATCTTTTTTTAGCTTTGGGGGAATTGTCCCCGAACCCCCCAGCCGGGGGGGATCGGCCCCCCCGCACTCCCCCACGTGGAGGGGTGTACAGTTTTCCTGGGGTATACATCCGGTTGAGAGCTTTGAATACAGAAGATAATCAAGCTCCACACCCAACAATTAGGGAACAATGAACCATCGTTGTTACAAAAGCAACAACGAAGGTTGACAGTGCAGTGGCACACTACATGCAGCTATTCGAACAGTCATTCAAGGTCCTAACCACCCTATAGGAGGACCTGAATGTAGAGTGCCTAGAGACAGAGGTTTGTGAGCTACAATAGAAGTATGATGAGGTAAAAGGGACTGCGCAGACGGTTACCCTTACACAGAGGCTTGCACAGATGTAGGAGGAAAAGGCGCTTAAGGAACAGATGGATGCTACTTGGCACAAATAAGAAGTCTTAAAAGTGCGCCTACAACCATGGATAGTCGAGGCTTATGTGATCATAGCCTCCATTGAAGGAAATCTTGCGAAACTACAGGGAGCTAGTAGAATATTCAGAGCAAGAGTTCATCCACAGTCACCGAACAGCATGTGGAAGAGGTCCAACAAGTGGTCGCTCAGTGCGTTGCCAATGTTGTGGTGATCCAAACAGAGCTGGGAAATATTTGCGCTAAGATCTCCACACCTACAGATTGACTCGAGGGCGAGTCATGATGTTTGTGTTGGGGAACTATTGGGCACAGTATCCCCCAAGGGCCATTTTGGGGCTTAAAGCCCAGATTTTGGTCCAATTTTGTAATCCAAATGTAAAGACTCCGCATTTTGTGGTCACGGAGCGTGTAGATGTTAAAGAGTCATAGGGTTGTCTGCCCTTATTTTGGTAATGTAATGTCGGTTGTACTAGATCTACCCATGGTCCGCAGACCATGGGATTGTATAAATAGAGCTAAGCTCTAAGTAGTTAAGGCATGAAGATAATGGAACAAGATATGATGTATGAGAGGTAGCTCTAAGTAGAATTTTAAGTTTTGGGTCATAAAGTAGGTAGACGCTCTGCAGCTGGGTGTGCAGACACCTAGAAGTTCACAGCTGAATGCACAAACCCCTGCAGCTGAGTGCAAAGGACAAGTTGAGTTTGTAATAGTCTGGAAGTATCAATAAAGAGAAGTGTTCTATAATTTCTGCGTCTTTATTTCCTGTTTATGCACCTATTATATTGGATATGAATTTCACTTCTATTGTTTATATGATGTGTGAATGTGTATAACTATATTGGTTAAGTGAATGTAAGTAAGAAAATTTGTTTACGTGAAGCTAACTAAGTTCTGTTAATAAGATAAGTAAGATACTTAGCATAGTTTGGGGAATATCACAGTTCGTTGCCCTAGCAACATGACAGCATATCAACCCCTAGTTAGGGCTATGCGGAAGCTGATTGTAACATTTCGCGAAGGTAATGAAGGGTAGAGAAGATGGATAAGCAACCTACGTGAAGGAATGTATAGTTGGAATAAACAGACATCACAACCATCTCAAGGGTGTGGAAGCTTGGTTCCAGCATCTCCCCATGCAACTTCGGGTGATACTTCAATCCACGCTCTGTGGGCTAATGTTGAAAGGGCTAGTAGTGTAGGGATTTGTTTAGCTAACTAATGTTGAACTTGGGTCAGACCCCCACAAGCCAACACTATTTATACATATAAAAGGCCCTATTTGTTTTTTAATCTTGAACTAGGTCTTCTTTTTAGCTAAAAGGAAATGGATTTCATCAGAATTCAAGATTTGTCTGATTTATTCCAAAGAAAATATCCTCATTGGGAGGTATTTGGGAAGCTTGTATGGAACTAGTTGGCTTCCATACACTTTGATCTCTATATGATTTTGGTATAATTACGAGTCTCCTATTTTACTTTGATCTGACAATTGTAACACCTTCTTTATCTCTTCACTAATTCTAGTCTTAATGCTACTGCTTAGCATATTGACAATTGGATAAACAAATGAATAAATGAAGTCTTTATAGTTGGATTCTGTGGGATACTTTCTAATCAAGGATGTCCAAAAGACAACATATTGGAGACTACCCTCTGTGTCTAGTTTTTGGAGGCTAACTGCAAACCTTTCTGATTGGAAATAAAAAAACATATGTAACAAAATTGAGGAGTATTTGAACACTCCTTCAAGCAGCTTGACTAGCTGATCATGGATTGCACCTGTTAGGAATTGGGCAAAGTTAAAACTTATAGTTGGAGGCTGGCTTGGGAAAAAAATAGAGAGGAAACCCAAGATGGATTCATCTACATGCTCATGAGTAAAATATCCTAAAATAAAAGATAACATGGTTACAATTTGCCTAGTTTGTTCTGGGAACATGGCATCAAAGTATGGTGGGTTTTTCTTAGGAATTTGAGTTGTTTCAGGGAGGAAGGTCTTAAAGATTTGAGACCTTTTAGGAAAATCTAGCTTTATGTAAAGATCAGTAAAGGTTTCAATGGAAAGAGGCACTCCCTCTAGTTATGGTTGAATCTGTAACATTTTCTTAATGGATTGAACATTGATAGTGAATAGGGTTTCTTGGGCAGGGGTGACTATGGCTCTTTCATTTGGAAAATAATTGATTTGGCACAACCTAATGAGTTCAAGGAATTGGTAGGTTTGTGGAAAGGAATACTTGGGCAGGTTAGAATCCCAAAGATGAATATCATCTGCCTGGTCAATAAATTTGTCATGGCTCTAGCAATGGAGCTCCAAGAGGTTGGAATCTGTCACAGTGTTAATGATTTTGAAGTCGTTATCAACCAAGGGTAGGTGTTTGAAATCTTCTACTGGAGGTTGAAGAGGGTTTACATTTAGAACACTCTAGGAAGCCATCACTTTTAATTCTTTTATCAATCTTGTATTCAATTGATGGAGGTGGGTATTTAGATTACCTGGAAATTGTGAATTTTGGTTGTGGAAGGGTTCAAGCGGCAGCAAGGGCTTTATTTCCGGTTGGCGATGGCGTTTGGTCTGCTTCGCAATATTAGAAGAGAATAGGAAAATAGTGGAATAGAGATGGTTTTATACTTGGGATATTGGGTGGTTTCTCGCACGACACGATGGTTTATCACATGGCATGGTGGTTTATCGCATGGTGAAGGGAAGTATGGTGGTTTGGGACTGGGGGATGTGATAAGATTTGGTGGCGCCACATGGCAGGAGAGGGGGTGGATGAAACCACCCATTTTGCAACCTTCATTATCTTTAAATGTTGGTCGTAGGGAGGATACAATAATGCATGAGGACCGTTAGATGTGATCAATGATCGGGCAGTAGACAGGGTTTTTTATGTGTGCGGAAGAGTATGAAGTGGGGTTGGACATCAATATCATGGGGAGTTAACCATATAAGGAGGGGGAAATGTATTAAGCAGGAGGAAGAAGGAAAGTGGGGTCCAATTACTTTTTATTCTACGCTTTAAAACCATGCAAAAGTGGGTTTTGCATGTTTTAATCAAATTATGCAGATTTAGTAAAGGGAAAAGGGATTTAAATGATGGACATGGGTCTTTTAAGGGAAAAATCGGTTAGGCTAAGGGGAAATGGATTTTAAACAAGGGAAGGGGATTTTCATTTGGGAAGGGTTAAAAAATGATATTTTTTCTAAGCATAAGGATGCTTGTGATTTTTTAAAAATCCTTCTATCTACCCTCCAATTTATACTAACATTTTTCTTTCCTTTATTGGGTGCATTTAAGCTTGTTGACCCTTTGATTTTCATTTGATAAGAAAACTAACTTATTTCTAACCTTATGTCTTCCAATGGCTCAGATTAAACTTATGAGCTCATTTTAATTGTCTCCCTAACTAATGATTTGCTAAGATTAAATGGTTTGGTCAGATCTTTATTCACTAACTATCATGACATGAAATTTAAAAGCATGAATAATTAAGATTAAACTGTATGATCATCATGAATTGTGGCATTTTGGACAAGATCCACACAACTTTATTTGCCAAGGAAAAGTAAACAAACAGTAATGGCATTTGAACGTGCAACACTTTTAGAATTTCATTTTGCTTCCTTTTGTGGGGTTCATATTTTAATATTTTTTTATCTTTCTTTCTTTTGGTCCTTTGATTATTCTTTTAGGATATACCCTCTTTTCATTTTTTTAATATGAAACAAATTTGAAAAAAAAGCAAATGTATGTACAATATTACAGGACTTAACATAGTCAATTCAAAATTATAATCCCTATTATTATAGGAGCCTAACAGTTTGCACGCTACTCCTTTACTTCTAATGGAGTTGAAGGATGGGCCTTCAACTGTAAATCTGCAATCTATAGGTTCAGCTCCAATTGAACCTTAGCAACTCTGTGCGAGCAACGGGTACCCTTATAGCAAGCTTGCAAATGTGCACCTCGACTGGTTCTTCCTCGGGAATGGCCAACTCCAGGACCATTCAGCATGCCTTCTCCATGACCTGAACTATGCGCTTGTTTCAGTTGGTTACCTTGGTCACAACGATGAGGGAAGAGTCTCGTTGTAGTGATAGCTACACATTATTGATCTGTTGTTCACTGATCACCTACACAGTGCGCTATTCGTGGGCCCTCAGCTCCACAATCAGCGAATCTTGTAGTAGGTGGAGCACCTCGCCAAGGAGTGCTACCAAGTTCAACCCTACTCCCTTGAGGTCTCTTATAGTGGGCATTTCATCTTCATTTTTTGTGGTCAGTGCTCCATCTGGCAGCACCATCCCACAGGAGTTTTTCACACCTAGCATCTCTACAACTTCTGAACTGCCGATAGTGAGGCTGGTGAACACCGTGCCAGGTTGTGATGGGAAGATCTGCAGCTCCTGCAGACCTGTCTAGATGGCCCCAAATAGTTGTTATTGTTGCTGCTCGAACTGCTGCAGTACCTCCACCATGACATCCCACACTGTGTCTCCAATTTCATGTAAATATCCCTCTGTTAAGGTGATTGGGTCTAGCGATGTCTTGTTGGCATTGGATTTCTTCCGCATAACCACTTTTTCTTATTCTCTTGGACATTTGATGTAGTCCAATGTCTTCTACGAGTCTGTTCCATGTTGCTATGTTTGCTCGTTTGTTTCTTCCTCTATTTCGGGCGAAGGCCACTTCGCACCTTTGTCAGAGCCACGCTCTGTTTTTCTTGTCTATTTTTCTGCCTACTAGGTGGCATCGTGCTCTGCATGGGCCTTGTTAATGGCCTCTTTCTTCTTCTTCTCGGAAAGTTGTGCCATCTTGAGCTTGGCCTCCTCCTTTTTGCATTGCGCGGCAGACTTACTTCGACCCCACCGCCAAATTTGAGGCAGTACGCCACTCTGTTGAGAAACAATCAAGAATTGCACTAGTCACATTGTCCATTGCCAAGTAAGGAAATTCATGCCATTCCTACTTAGGTTCCTCCCTTGCCTTGATTAATACGCGGTGAAAGTCTACCTTGAACTTCCTATACTCCTGCAGTTTGGTAAACAAAATAGGCGACAATCACGGTTTGAGATTGATAGCCATTTGTATATTCACTTCCATCAAGATCCAAAATTTCTTGTTATCCTTGTTTTGCTAAGAATCCTTGGTCACCCATAGTGAAGCATACTTTGCTGCTTTCGGTAAGTCTAATGTGACCAAGGGGAATTGACTATCTTATGGTAGCTCCCAGGCTACCAGCACAATAGACATCAAGAGCCATGCATAGTGGAAGGTCTTGCTGAGCTCCCGTGCCTTGCAGAAGTTCACAAGGAACTCACCACAGAGATACTGTGTCTAATTAAATTGGACTCCTTTGGCACATTGGGTTGCTAGAGCGACGACTGGTGCCGACACTTCATCTCCACGACAATTCCTCAAAACATTTCTTGCCAAAATCTGCATGGCCACCTTGACCACAGGTTCGTAGATACTCGAGATGCAATAGAATCATGGCTTCTTCACAAGCTTGAATTTCTCCTTCATGGCCTCTACGAGGTCCTGCTCACCACCTTTTCTACCAAACATCATGACCATATTCTCCCCTATATAGGGCAGTCATGTGATCCTATGGATCAACCTGTCGGTGATGGGTATCAACTCCTCTAGCCACAGACATCCATTGTGCACCGAGCATAACAACTACTTGATGACTATTATAGTAATGGGTGTGTGATTACAGTGTAGCACCCATAACAGGTTGAGCAGACTTACCTTGTCTACTCCCCTAAGTCACTTCCGCGGTTCTAATGCAATCATCTTGGTGGTTGTGTGAAGAATGTGGCATATTAGCTACTCTAACACCAAGTGCGGGAACTTCTCATGGTCATCTAAGTCCAAATATTCTAGTTTTAATAGAAGAACCCATCCCAAGCATGGTCCTTCAAAGACAATCTCATCCAGCAGTAGAGGTGTGTGTAAGGCGACCTTACTTTTGTCAATGTCCTTCGGCAATTTGGTCTTGCCTTTGTGAGGAGGGACATATTTAGGCAACTTAGTGATAGGGTCAGAACCCTCGACTTTAACTTCCTCCACTTCCACCCCCAAGTCCTCATCACCCATTGGGATGTCCTCAGTTTCTTCCTCCTCTAGCTCCAATTTAATGTTTTTTCCCTTGTCCTATGTGGTGGGCTTGTCCTTCGGTGGGTTTCTTCTAGGTGATGCGTGCACTAGTATCGCAACTTGCTTGCCCTTCTTATGCTTCACACTCTCCTTGGTCAGGGTGGGCTTTGGTCTAGGCATCTGTGGTGACTTGTGGACTTCAGCTAGTACCTCTGCAACCTCTGGAATAGCTCCCTCTGCCTCCATAACAACCTCTAGCACAAGCCCCTCAGATGTCACTGATTTGGCATCCATAGCTTCAAATCCTGGGATAAAATCATGGATGAAATTGTGGTTGGATTATGGAAATTGATCAAATGCTTGGTATTCAAGCAATGCTTTGAGGAATGTGCATATCATGCACATCTGAGAGATCACCAACTCAATGCTCAAAATGCCAAGTGTTTTTCATTGGGCCTCCACCTGTAATTTATAAGCCATTTTCAATTCAAATTTGACCTTTTCCCCCACATTTTGTTCATTAATGCCAGATTGGTGGCAGATTTCCAAGGATCTTACCCATAAATTATGTCTTAAATGCTAGCCACCCACTCCATTTGGCCACATTCTTATTGTCAAATCATGAACAGTAACTCTAACGGTCACTTTCCGGCTAACATGTGTGATATTTCCCTGGGTAGTGCAACTCTCATCATGCTATCATGAACCCTGTGACATTTCCTCATTCCACACAATCCTCCAATCGCACAGTTCCCCAACCTGGGCAGTGTAGTTTATAGTATCGTGCCTCCTTTCAGTTGCCTAGAGCACTAAGACTATGCTACCTTCATAGTCACCTCGCTAGATCACCGGTGTATGGCTTCAATCGACTATCATTCACCTTCCCTAGGAAGGGACCTCCATTCAATTTAACCAACTGAATTGCTCCACCGTCGGTAATCTCCTTAATGACATAGGGCCCTAGACAGTGCATTCTGAATTTGCCTAGAAATTTATCAAACTTACCTTCATACAACAAAACCAAATCATTTACCTTAAAGGTGCGTAGCTTAATGCGTCGATCATGACATGCTTTTTTGGGCTGCTTTTGGACCTGTTGGTGAAATCCAGCTAGAAATCTTTCTTCCTCAAGCTCAGTAAGCTGCGCAAGCCTCTCTTCTGAGGCTCCGTGATCTGTCATACCCATGAGTGCCGCTATGCACAAACTAGGCACAATGTATTCAATGTGCATCACTATTTCAACACCATATACGAGCCTAAAGGGTGTCTGTCCAGTCAACCTTTTACATTTCGTTCGATAGGCCCATAGTATGGTGGGTATGTGTAGGTCCCAATCACTTCGTCGAGTATTGCAAACCTTGGTCAACTTGTTCTCTAGCACCTTATTGAATGCTTTTGCCATCACATTAGCATGTGGGTGGTAAGGCATGCTTTTCTGGTGATATACTTGAAATTGCTCTGTCAGTGCGCTGATCCTCTTGTTTAGAAAGTGTGTACCACGATCACTCATCAAAATATTTGGACACCCAAATTGCGTCAGTACATACTCAAAGAGAAACTTCACGGCGATCATGCCTATGTAGTCCTTCACATGCTATGCCTCCACCCATCAATTCAATTACTCAGTCACGATGATAATGTACCACGCTCCCATCTTCTTCCCTTGGGGCTAAATGAGTCTCACAAAATCTATCACCCATTTCTCGAAAGGTTGTAACGTTATCTGTTGGTTCAGAGGAAACTCATCTCTCCACGATGGCCTGTGAGTCCTATGACACACATGTAGAAATTTTGAATAATTTAACACATATTCAACAGAGATTATCTTGATCATGTACTATTGCGGAAAACATACACAATACATAAGCTCCTCTACGTTGATCATCAATATAGCAGCATCAATAACAATAAAACATCAAGAGCATTCACACATTAACACAGTATGTATCCCGGGGAAAGCATCTCGCTAAAAACCCCAACTATGTGTATATTAATGATTGAGTCATGTAACATTACACAGCATAATACTTCTCACAAGTATCTCCACCTCTGTTACACACAATACAGCTCAGATCTGAATGAATCACTGGCTCAAATCTCCTTCGCTGCTTGCCTGCCTCCGCTGCTCAATACCTGCTCAAGAACTGATGATAATTCCAAGGCAACCACGTATTTACTTGGCTAAATCACATGAACACAAGCTACAATGTGGGAAAATACGTGAGCAAACTCATTGGCATACTCAATCCCTTGATTGTGCAAGATCTGATGCACAACTATAGTCACAACTGATAGCAATCTGATTCTCTAACACCTGTCCCTGCTGAACTGAACATGCACTGACATGCAACTGAGTTAACTGATGTATTCATTAGTTGTATTATGAGTTAATAACTTGTGAATTAATTAATAACTAATTCACCCAACTCATCTCTAGTCTATTTGCCAGTTAGACTAAATACAACCAGTTTAACAAAGCTAAACTGAACACAACTCCATCAACTGCACCTCCAGTCCACTAAACTCAACTCACTTGAGTTCTAACTGAAGTCCTGCATGCAAATATTAGTCATCCCATAGGTAACCACGTATTTCCTTCTGGGATCTGCATGTACCACATCCGTAGCTCATCCTGAAGTGCTCCAAGAGAATAAGACAAAGCTTATAGTCTAAATATTATTATGAGCTAATAATATTTGACTGTTCTATATTTAGACTGAGCAGTCACTCGGCTGTGGTGTCACTCTGCTATGGTCTAAAAATAGAAGTCCATATATTTTTTCCAACTTGATCAATCATCCATAAACATCAACCTGCAATCCATAGACATGATCCATATGTCTAAAAATAGACATAGTCTAAAAATAGACTTGCGCCAAAAATAGCCTGTGGGCCCACTTAGTGAAGGAGACTCTTTTCACTAAGCTCCATCATCTTGTTGCAATCTCAACATTTTTCACTTGCTATTTATTTAAATAATTAGGGGCAAATAAATCATGTCTGGACTATAAACTGATGACAAAAGGAGGTTCCACAATTCGTACCACTAGTTGTTTTTGTCATTAGTAGTGCCCCTGACTTGTTTTCCTCAACCACTTATTTCCAATCATTTATCTGTGTTGAAACATATTTATATGAAATGCTCTCATGCTCATACATCAGAAAACCATGATGCTTAACAACATTATCTATTTTTGCAAGTCTCTTTGGGACCACTTTCCGTTCACTTTGCTGCAAACTAGATAGAAATTTTAGCCCCATGACCAAGCCATCACACTCAAAATTTATACAACTTAATATTTAATGACATTGTCAAATGAAAGAATCAATTATTTTATATAGTGGATTTAGTATTTGATTATGATATACATATTATACATTTGAAATTATAAATAAAGAAAAAAATGAGTTGAACTACATGAAAATATACCATATACAGCTTGTGTTTTTTCCCTTTGTTGATTTGAAGCAACTTTTTCCATCCTCTTCAAATCCTAAAAGGCATATTTCTTCATCAATTCGGCCTCCTTCAATTCCTTCGCAATATTTCTAGCCTTAATTTCTTGTAACAGTCTTTTATAGTTTCATCTAAATACTTTCAAAAACTTTGGGAGGAAAGCTTCAAAATCAACAAGTACTTCTCTTTTCAGTTGACTATTAGAGTGATGTGGGTGCTATTATAGCATCATATTTAGTTGAATGACATCATCTTCCTCTTCAAAATCTTCAACGTCTACCAACTCAAGATTTCATCTTGAATCAAATTTTCCATCAACATTAAGAACATAGGCAATACCTCCACTCATTCAAGCTGCAAAATTTCTCCCTATTTTTCCAAAGATGACCATAGTTCCACTAGTCATGTATTCACATCCATGATCTCCTACACCTTCAACCACTTTGTTGCACCTGAATTAATCACACAAAAGTCACTATTTCCATGCCATTGAAGCACACTTCTCCACTTATTTCCCCATATAGAGAAACATTCCCAATGATAATTTTTTCTTTAGGATCAAATTGGCTTCTTCTAGGAGGGTAAACCATGATCTTTCCTCCTAATAAACCCTTTCAAAAATAATAATTGTTGTTCCCTTCAAGCTCTAGGATAACACCTGAACAAAGGAATTCCCAAGGCTCTGACTTTCATTTCCTAAGAGTTTTGCATGAAACATGTCCATGGGAAAACTTGTCATATTATATCTTTCTGTAACTTCATGGCTAAACATTTTACCAACAACTCTATTGAAATTATTCATGGTCATCTCCCCATAAGCATGTATACCTCTCTCTAGATATTCCTTCGAAATATTAACCACCACTTGGTCAAGGGCCATATCTAGACCACGATCTTGTGCCTGAACACAATATTGAGCAGCTTCTTGGTGAATCTTTATTGCACGCCGAAGTATTAAAGAAAGATCTATATTTTCACACTTCTTATTATTGTCTATAACCTCTTTATCCATATCTAGCATATTTTCACAACCAACCATCTCCTTTACAATTCTAAAACCCATATCAAACATAAATTTACGAATCTCTTTTGTAAATACGAAGAATAAATAAATGACATGTTCTAGTTCTCCTACAATTTTTCCTCGTAAAACGGGATCATCAATAGCAATAACAACCAAACTTCCTTTTATGATATTTGTGCATCATGATGCAACCCAAATTGATAAGGGGTGTTGAATTGAAACCAAACTCTTATGCACCAAGGAGAGAAACTATGACAAAATCTCTTCCTATTTTTAGTTTACCATCTATTTGTAGAACTGTATGATGACACAAGTCACTAGCCACCAATGTTTGATGAGTTTTTTCTAGCACAAGTTCCCATGGAAACCCAACATTTTTTATTCCTATCCAGCAAGATGCTTCAATACCACCATGATGTCTCGAAATCAATACATGATCTTCATGGCACTTTGATACACCACTTCCTATCACTCCAACTTCGGCTTCAGAGACCATATTTACATTGATTAGAATTTTGTAGAAAAATACATCAAAATAGTCAAATACATCTTTCTCTCCTTCCAGCACTACAAACCTCATATCTTGAACATGAAACCTTATAACATGAAAAACCCCCCAACATTTTGTTCAGAGAAGGAAGATGGTTTTGAACAAGTTTGGTTGATAGTCCTTTTAGGAGATGTACATTTCAGGATAAAAAATATTGGAAATTGTGTGTGGTTCAAGAAAATAATGATTGAGAAGAAAAATAATACTCAAATAATATTTCAGATTCTAGACCATCTAGAATAGGCACATCAAATTATAGTCTACATTTTAGATGAACATTGTGCTATTGCATTTCATGTCCAAAAAAATGACCCTACTAGTATATAAGCATAAATTATGAAATGCATTTCTCACAGATAAGTTGATAGAACTAGATATAAATTTCTGGAACAAATCCTTCTAATCTTCAACTGGAATGGCTAGTCCATCTCCTTACTAGGATATCCCAAAGCATGCCACATTCTCAAACCATTGTAAGAACTGAATAAAAATAAAATAGCGCATATTAAAACAACGTGAACACATTCTTTAATAAGTAAAACAAAAATTATTCCTTTATGTGTAAGATCACAAAAAAGTTGTGCAATCTCTTCAATGGAGCAAATATCATGATGTGGAGGAGGGATAATAAGCCCCACATTGGCAATTGAGTTTCTTGTAACAGAAATATCACCAATGACTTTATGGCTAGAAATTTCATGACCCTCACCAGACTTTGCACCTTGCAGAAGAAAATTTAAAATTAATGATAATAGAAAATATTGACTATAATGTAGGAAGGAGCCTTCACATGCATGTTGCAAGTCTACCATGCACAAAAAGATAATAAACCTAATAATATGCCTTGGAAATAAGCGCAAATCATGATGCTAGCTCAGAAGATGTGCTCTCCCTAAATGCCATTAGTATTATCAATAAATTACCTTCTATAGACTGCTTGAAAAGAAAATTCCATACCTGAGCCATGTTAATATGAATTTCATCTGTGTTAGTAATATAGACACTAGAAAATCCAAACCACACACTTTCAACTTATTTTATTACACTCCTGTTAGGATTCACTGAACCATCAGGGAGTGGTCCTAACTACGATGGATTCTCTTCTCCTTCATCTGAGGAACATAACGTAAGGCATATAGAAATATTAATATTGATGGTGCATGAAATAAATTGGTCTAAGTTATCTTTCAGTATCTTGTTTTTGTAAATAAAAACACATGTAGGATTGTCGATTCTTAAAGTTGTTCGAAAAAATTTCCTATCCTAACATTGTTCCAAAAGATAGAAAAAGATGTTGGGAATAATACTTGGAAGGGGGCGGGGTGTGAATCAATATTTTCAAATCAATAAATTTTTCATTTCATAATCAAATTTATATATGCTACTTCAATGAAGGGAACTCACATGTGCACACAATTGTTCTTAAGGCAAACAACGTATATCTAGTGAACTTTTGATTCAGTTAATTCATCATATGTTGATCTCTAATTAATGGATCAATACTTTATTAAACATTAAACAATAACCATGTGCAGTAATAACAGAATAAATCATCACACATGAACACCAAGATTTAAGGTGGAAACCCAATGTAGGAGAAAAGCCACCTGTTGTTGTCATCTCTTTCTTCTTTTATTATAAAGAAAATATGTTTACAATCTTGTACTGGTGCAGACTCATACCAGTACATAAGCACCCACCTACAGAAGGCTGCAACCTTCTCTCATTCTCCAGCTTCCACTGGAAGGGAGCTATAAACCCCTAGCTCTTGTACTAGCTAATATGTTTACTAGTACATATGCACTAACCTACCACCTTTAATCGTTCTTCAGTTGCTACTGGAAGGGAGCTCAAACCCCCTGATCTAGTCAACAACCACTACTAGCAGGAAGCTCTAACTTCCTCACTAAAGGCTCCAACCCTCAGTGTCCTCTAGGGACCACGTTTCATAAATTTTCAAACTGGATACTCCTGGAACACAACAACACAATTTTGTAGGCCATGCTTCATCAAATTTTCATACTAGACCCATCAGTAACATTGAAGCTCAAAATCAATCACCACGGAAATACAACCATCAAATACATCTGCATCAACCAATCACTGAAACTCAATCATCAATATCTGATATAACTAAAACCCAATCATCAATCTCTAAATCAATCACAAGTAAGTTAATCAATCACTGAAACTCATCAACTCTGAAGCTCATTCATCAATCTTTGAATCAACCACAACTGAATCAATCAATCACTAAAACCTATGATATAACTAAATCACCTAATCATCAATTCAGCCAATCAACTGGAATAGTCAGATTATTGTAACCAGTACAAAGATCTGAACCCAGAAGATTGCATCAACAACCAAAACCAATTGCAACCTCAAAAATCATATGTCAGAATGTATACGCTACTTCAGTGAAGCCAACCTACATGTATACACTACTTCCTTTAACCAAACCTACGTATACCTCCAATATTACTAAATCATAAAAACCTCTAAATCAAAATTGTACCAACTAGTAACATTCTGAAGATCTATTGTCAAATTACAAAGATCTAAACAGATAGCAGCAAAGATCACCCTTCTCAGTTAATCAATCAATGAATCAAACTCAATCTCCTTATGCATTAAGTTCTCCTTTCAGATATAAGAAGACATAAGCACTAATCAGATAGATTAACCATTTCTGAATAACAGGCTTTTCTTTTGCATACGCTACTTGGAAGAGTCAAACTAGCATGTATACATTCCTTCACCAAAGCAAACCAACATATAGATATGCAAATAAAAACTTATAACTTCGCAGCTATTCCAGGCTTTAGATATACCCATATCATAGCATTTAAAGGAAAAAACATATATTAGCACTCAGATCTAGCTTATCCATTATCAAATCACTTAATGATAATTCATTATGATCTTGATCCATCATTGGATCTCATCCATCATCAATCACTCAAGTGCATACTTAATCCAGATCAAGCAAAGCATCAGAAACCCATAACATGAATATTTGGTTCTCTTTTAACACTTCATAAGATATTCATTACTTGTACACTTAGCCCTTTGATCTTCTCCTCCTTATATAGTTTAGTCTTTCTCAATACCTCAGACCAAAACAACACTTAGAACCTGTGGTGTTCTTAGATGATATCAAGTAATCATTATTCTGCTCATTATTGTGGGCTAATACCATGGTATGGACCCTTGTTATTCTTTCACCTCAATTTCCTTAATTTTCCATCCCATACGTGATTTTCCTCTTGTGAAAGTGCGTGCATATGTATAATCTCTTTTTGTATAGTGAATCTGGTTGTATACTCTCTTTTTATACAGTGAACCCACATATACAACTTAAAATACCTGAAAACATTATTTTTCCTCAATTACTTGATTATAATCTATATTCCTTTGTTCCATCATCCTGTTCTTTTGTACCATTACTCTGTTACCTCTGAATAAACATGTTATAATGTGATTTTCCATTGTATATTACTTATGAATTGATTCCTTTGAACTACCCTGCATTTTGTCATGTCACTATGTCATCTCTGACCTGTAAATTCATCTATGTTCTATCACCTCTGATTTATCCTATAGATTCATCTGGTTACCATATACTTGTTCTGCTATAAGTGGGTTGTCATCAAGTACAACACATGCATCAAAATGCCAACAAAAGATGTAAACCTGTATTAGATTTTCCTCCAATTAATTTAATAGCCAGAGTTGTATGAACCTCTAGTGAAATTGAACCATAACTTGGTACCTATGCATAATCACTTCATAATATCACTAGCAGGTTCAACTTCCTCCAAAGGAATCCTCATATCTTTTACTTCCATAAATCCAAGCATCTATCACAAATTGTAGTGTTTGTTTAAATCTTGAATTATTTTAGAGTATTACTTATACGATGCAACACTATTTGTGAAATCTACTTCTTGAATATTTACAATGGTCTATGGGTCATTTATATCCAATTCACCATCTTTACACCAGTAATATTCACCAAGATTGGGAAAAGCATGCACATCAGCACTCCCTTTCGGTAAAAGATGGCTAGGAAATGCCAAATTATGCAAACTAAGTGTATCTTGAGCAAGAATCTCAAATGTTCCCCACTCCACCCGACTATTTTTTCTAGAAAAACATATTAAAGCACTTCAGATGAAAGTCCAAGTGTCTTGAAAATTTAAGCACCCTTGTAAGAAGCCAAAGTAGAAATTCCCATCTTTCATAAAACCTTCAACATGCAAGATTTACTTGCTTTGATGTATTTTTGAACCAACTCTTCTTTTGTATGTAAGGTTCCATTCTTCTTTGGTGGGACTTTACCATCAATATATTCTCTCCATATAGCTTCAATTTCTATGTAGGGGCATATAGAATCTGCTCCAAACCCTACCAACATGTAGAAATGACGCACTTCACGTGACTCTTGGACTGTACAATCAATCTAATTTGATTTTTCTCTAACTTTGAGACAATATGGTAATTCACAACACCGGCAACTAACAGAGAGCCAATAGGGACCCTCTTGGATGATGTAACTGCAAAACTCAATATTTGTTTAGTGACACTTTCATCCTTATTAGGGTTAGGAAAATTTAACCACTATCTGTATAAGAGAAATACAATATACAAATAACAAAAATTAAATTTTGTTTCAGTTATTAGAGTAACCATAACAAACAATTTGAGGAAGTAAACGAATTTATATGACCCACCTCTATCTGATAGTACTAGTAATTTGTAACCTTCACGAATTGCAAGATGAGCCTCTGATACATCGTATCCAAGGTATCTTCCAATCCTCTAGAGCCATGTTATTTTGGAAATGTTATATCAAGCATTTTTCTATGCAAACCCCGGTAATTCCATTTTTTAATTGATTATGTTTCCTTAGTGGAAATAATAGGACCTTTAAGAGAAAGTCAATGGCACTGCTTCTCACTAATTTATGTAGTATCTTCTTCTATAGAAATCATGCATTCCACTGAGGTGAAAATTGGTTCATGAATTAGATCAAAAGCAGGGTTTTTCATTTGAGAAAACATCTACTTGAAGTACTCAAATATTATTCTCGTCCTATTTGAAATCACAGCTAAAGTTGTATCATTCCTCATGGAACCAAGAGATTTTGTTGCATATTTTTCCATAGGAAGAAACAACATTTTCAAAGCCTCAACTGTATAATTGAACAATGAAATACATATTTAAAGAAATTGCTCATAAAACATGAAAACATACATTTAAAAATACCTGATATCATCTTTACGTTCAAATCACTTATCCATAAGCCTTCAATGGCGACAACAAGCTATGTATTCTCATGTTTTCCATTGTATCATCCAAACCATTAACCTGTAAAAAAATATAGTCAACAAGCTATGGAAAATTTATAGTTCACATCCAAGGTACCCAAGTTATGTTGATAATTTAGAAATCATCTTTACAGATCCAATCACCTATTTAGGCACTCTTTCTACTTTTGGAACAGAATATACAATATCTTTGAGGGTAATCTTTTGTCTCTTTATCCATTTTGAATAGGGTCGTGGGATGGAATAATGCTTTTTTAAGGCCTCATCATCTACAATACCATGTTTCTCAAAATCTACAAGTACCATCATGCCAAGATTAAGCCTTCCCTTTTGGAAAATATCCTCAGTTCGACTGTCTACAACACCTACTTCACTTTCCATGATAACTCCCCCACTTAAGGTTACATAGAAATGACCAAGACGTAGTCCATTACAATCTAGAGCTACTCCAAGATGGTGACCATGAGTGACTACAATGTTTGAACATAATAGAAAGGTCTATAGCGTTATTATGGATGTTATAGAAACTTGAAAAGCATGTGCCCATTAAAACAATTTGTTTATTTATTAGTGTGACTCCAAGCATGTGAGTAAAATTCATATTTCCATTAATCTCATATAGATATCCTTTCTAAACTAGAATATTCCATTTCAAATAAATATAACTCTCTATTCCATGCTTTCTAGGTCAGAATAACCATGATAATTCATTTTTTTAATTTCTTTTGTTTATTGTGAGAGCATGTGAGTAAAAGTAATCTTTCACAATAACAGTTTCTCAAAATACAAATATTATTCATCTAGAAAGGTTGGAAGCAAATGTATTTGGTGGGGAAATGGCCCATGGGATAAGTCTCAAACACTTTGAAATTTATTTTCATATAAAAGAAAGTGTAGAAAATAAATGTTAATCCTCCATAGAGAGAAACATATATTTACATGCTACAAGGCTAGCCCATCCCATGGTTCCATTAAAGCTGATAAATATTCATATAAAACTCTATGTTCAGGGTCCATGCTTTTCATTATGTCATGCCCCTAGAATCATCATCATTAATGCTTCAGAAAGACTCCTCCCAACTCGAAAAAGAAGCTCTAATACACCTTAGAAAGCCCCTGAAAGACATTGAAAATTTGAGGAGACAAAATCCTTAACGACTAAGAAAAGGGACAAATTCTAGAAGAATTCAAGGGATTACTTGAATCTGAAGAGATTTCATCCACAAGAGGGAGAATTTTCTGCATCTCATCCTTTAAAAGGGCAAGGATTTGTGATGCAGGAGCATTCAGCTCAACAGTTTCATCATAGTTTAGTTAACTTAGGGGGTCTTTTGTTTTAAGGCAAGTTGGATTCCTATGTATGTAATCATTAATGTTTTGAGTGATTAGAATTGGGATTAATTAGATATTGTGAGGATATTTGTAAATCTCTCGAATGTAGGAGAACATGAGTGATGATGAGTGATGATGAGAGAGTTTGAAATCAATTATGACTCTTAGACTAGAAAGTGGTGTCATGATTCATGGAACTAGAGAGGATTCTTAGGGATAATTGGAGTTAAAAGTGGACTTAGAGGATATTCAAGATTTACTTTAGTAGATTAAGGATCTGAACCAAAATTGGTTAAACAAAACCTTTTGTATAAATGTAATCCTAAAAGGGATAGTGGTTAGTAGGTAGAGAGTTAGTTAGAGTGAGATTAGATAGGTTTGAATATAAGCCTATGGGCAGGAAAGAAAGGCCATTGATATTGAAAATCAGGCCGAGGAAGAAATTCTTGGGTAAATGTTGTTTATTAATACAGATAACTCAGTTTTGAGTTTGTGTGATGTACAGTGTAAATGAATTATAGATTGTGTGTGTGATCTAGAGTAATTCTACATAACATAGGTTGTGGGTGTGCAGAACCAGAGAAGAGGTGTAGAGAGGAGTGTTACGACTTTATGCACATATAGTATTGGAGAAAGCCTTTAATGTTACAACGAAGGTGAAGAAAGCATAAAGGCATGACTAGAGATCGAGATCAAATCAAGTGAATATCATAAGGCAAAGACAAATACACAAGCAGAAAGTCGAATGGGCAATTAAATAGTAAGAAGCAGAAGAATGTAGCAGTGCATAGGAATCATTGGATCATTCAGATCAACAAACGAGCATGAGGGAGATAGATGACCAAGATTAAGTCGCACGAAATAAATACAAGAAGATGAATGGCAGAGATTAAGTGATAAACCTTTATTAAGTCGAATCTCCTTAAGTTTTGATTAAGCACGTGGATGGTATTTCGCAAGGGGTAAGTAGTTTCTTGTGCACCCTAAAGGTGATAAGAAATCTTTCAGAATTTCATGCAATTCCATTTAGCATCTAACACATAGCGAAAACCACTTTTTTCATGTGCCTTCATTCTGATATCGGTCGTGCTTAATTATGCTTGAGATTGCGCAATGACCATTGGATCAAGTGGGATAGATCAACGGTGAAGATCAACCAAGCTTGTTGGCAATCGGGCGACGCAACAACCATTGGATTAGGTAGAGAAGATCAACGATGGAGATTTTCTGGACTTGTTAATGATCGGGTGACGTGATAACCGTCGAACCGAGGAATGAGATCGACGACAGAGACTAAACGCACTAAAGAGAGCATCGATGTATGTGCAAAGGTTCAAAGAAAGGCGGAAAGGTAAATATTTAAGTGTGTTTTATGAGTTATTTCTATTATATGAGAATTATAATAGAAATAGGTGGAATTAATGTGTTATGGGTTAAGTTTGGGTTTTAACCAAAGTCTGAAGACCATTGTATGGTTAACATGCGCGGGTAATAAAAGTAGCTGAAAGGTTGAGTTATAAGGGTTAAGAGACAACCGAATATATTTTTTCTTAAGGGCTTAAACTTCGATAAAGTGGGTTTTCAGCAAATGTTATATTTCCACATAGAGTTTGCTTAAGGAACCTTAACCTTGATTAAGTGAAGGTTTTACTAAGGATGGAATTTTGAGAATTCTTGGGACACACATAGTGTTACATGAAAATGTATTTGCATACTGTGGGTATATGCAGCTTAGGCTGCATCATTATGGTGTTTGTAGCTTAGGCTACCATCATTTTGGTATCAGAGCCGAACAAGAGAACTCTGTTCTAAGAGTTATGTTTAAAGATGTGTATGCAGGCAAGAGGAGATCAAGTTTTAAATTTGACAAGCAGAATTTCTAGATGCAAAAGAAATAGAGCACAATTCACTCAAAGTGCAGGTGAATAGTAGAACCGGATCATGCAGAGGTCTTGAAGGTGAGAAGATTGTAGCAACCTAGAGCAAGGAGTGCTCAATTGGTTCCAAAGAGGAGAGAGCCAAAGAGATGCCAAAAGACTGAGCTCAGAGGAGACAAGCTTAGTGAGGCATGTGTAGCAAGAAGGAGACTTGTTACTACAGAGGTTTTATTGCAGCTCACAGAGAGATGAGTGCTTACAAGGTGCAGATGAGTTGAAGCCTAGAAGGAGCATAGAGAAGTGATCAAAGATGTTTGAGAGAATATAGAACCAAGTGCTTGCCAAAAGACCAAGTACAGAGGAAAGCTTGGTGAGGTGAGTGGCAGCAGGGAGGACTTGTTGTTGCAGAGCCTTTAATGCAGCTCATAATGAGTGAGGAACTCATGAAGATAGAGGAGAATATGGCTACTGATAGTCATAATAGAGATAGCATAGGTTCTAAGGAAGACCACAGCAGAAGAAAAGTGAAGAAGGACGATGCCATGACAAATGGCAAGATAATCAGTCAAGAGGAGCATGACAAGGAGATTGCAGAGTTAAAAGAATAACTCAATATATTAAGGATGCTACTAGAGGAAAACCAAAGACAAGGTTGGGTCCTGAGGAAAAAGCCAATGAAGTGGTCTAAGTTACAGAGAAGACTATAACAGAAGCAAGTGAAGTGTCTGGTGGAAAAACTTAGAGACACTGAGTTGGAAATGGAAGTTTCCATTTGTGAAGTAGAATAAGATGAAGTTTTGGGTAAAGATGAAGACTGGAGATCTGTGGAAGATCTAATGAATTGTTGTGGGAATTCAAGATAGCAAGGAGATATGATGATTGAAGCATCAAGTGAGACCACAAGGTCTTGTGTTTTTAAAACTGATAGTTTATGTATGATTGCATGTATTGCAGGAGAAAAGCAACCTTTTGAAGGTGTCTTGAGGATGGATAAAGATTTTGAAGTGAAATATGACGAAGAAAACCTTTAAAATGAGGAAATATTTGAATGGTTGCAACAAAAGGAGTTCGTTGATGAGTTACTTAATGGGAGAAGAAAATCATTTAAAGTTGTCAGAGAGATGGCATATCAGGATATTATTCTGATGAAGAAGGAAGGAATGTTATCTTAGAGAGGTAATCTAATGAATTTGATTAATGTTATTGATGAAGAAAAAATTCAAGAGAATTTTAATGCAAATGATGAGGCAAGGATAGCTCTTGAAGAAAGCTTACAGAGAGATAGCAAGGGAAAGTGTATTGAAGAAGAAGAGGAGACATATTTGTCTCAAGACAGAGAAGAGACAATCACAGAATTGAAGAAAGAAGAAGTTTATGCAAAAGACTTAACAAAGGGAGAAAGGACATCTGATGATTGGTCACTAAACAAGGAAGGTTTTGCAAAGGATGAGAATTCATTTGAAGCTGTCAAAATTATTGAAGAGTATCTTTCAGAAGATAAATATTCTTAAGTAAAGGAGGATAGAGAATGTCTCTTGAATGAGAAAAGCAGTGAATTATTGTAGCAGAGAGAATTTAGTAATACATTGATGTTTGAAGATGTTACAACCTAGGAACAATTTCTTGTGAAAGAGGGAGATGAGAATCAGTCTGAAGAGCTGATACGTGAAGCAACAATTGAGATTGTTGAACCTTGTAATTCTCAAACTGATAAATTGTGTATAAATGCAAGAATTATAAGTAATGATGAAGTACTTATGAAATGTCACAAAGAACTTGAATTGTTGGAATATTTGCAGAGGAAGGAGTTCACTACAATGCACAAGAACAGGAAAACATCATTGAAGAAGATGGTGTGGAGGAGAGACTAGCTAACAGTCTCATGAATTCTTTTGAGAATTTAAATCAGCATACTAATGTGCTGGCAAAGGAGGAAAAATTAGAGCAGCAAGTTCAATCGTTTCCAAAGGAAGAAAAGGCAGAAAAGCCTTATGTTTTTTATTTTAACAATTGTTTTATGATTGTAGGTTATGACGAAGATACTGTTGCAAAGACAAAAAATATTTGGCACAGGAGAACAGTCAAATGAAGGAGTAAAAGGAAGATTCCATGATAGTACTTAGCCCATGGAACAAAAACATTAAATCATTGGAAATTAAATTTGCAGACAAGGAGAAGAAATTAGATGTTGCAAAGGGAGATATCTTCAAGAATATTCAGGAAGTTTGGGAAGAAGAAACATATACAGCAGTATCTGGAGCAATCTCAAGAGTAATATCAGAAGCTGAAGTAGAAAAAGCTTAAGAAAGTAATCAACAATTTAAATATAAATGGACAATGTGTAATGAGATGCAATGGCAGAGTATGTACCAGCCCAAGGATGTGCTGGAGATAGAGATTGAAGAATTATGGTAGTTGATGATGAAATAGTCTAGATTGAGGAAGATCAACCAGAAGATGACAAATATACAGCAACAACAAAGGTGCAAGGCATTTGGGCAATTACAAACTAAGGTTTGGCACCCTGGAGGTTTTCTATCAACATATGAGAACACATGATCAGGAGATCACGATTATTTTAACCTTGGGAGTCTGATGCAGGAGCATTCAACTCAACAATTTCATCATAGTCTAGTTAACTTAGGGGGTCTTGCGTTTTCAAGGAAGTTGGATTCCTATGTATGTAATCATTAATGTTTTGAGTGATTATAATAGGGATTAATTAGATATTGTGAGGATATTTGTAAATCTATCGAATGTAGGAGAAGATGAGTGATGATGAGAGAGTTGGAAATCGATTGTAACTCTTAGACTAGAAAGTGGTGTCATGATTTGTGGAACTAGAGAGGATTCTTATGAATAACTGAAGTTAAAAGTGGACTTAGAGCATATTTAGGATTTAGTTCAGCAGATTAAGGATCTAAACCAGAATTGGTTAAACAAAACCTTTTATATAAATGTAAGCCTAAATGGCATAGTGGTCAGTAGGTAGAGAGTTAGTTAGAGTGAGATTAGATAGGTTTGACTGTAAGCCTACAGGTAGGAAAGAAATGCTACTGATATTGAAAATCAGGCCGGGGAATAAATTCCTATGTAAATTTTGTTTATTACTACAGATAACTTGATTTTGAGTTTGTGTGATGTACAATGTAAATGAATTATAGATTGTGTGTGATCTAGAGTAATTCTACGTAACATAGGTTGCAGGTGTGCAAAACTAGAGAAGAGGTACAGAGAGGAGTGTTATGGCTTTATACACATACAGTATTAGAGAAAGCCTTTAATGTTATAGCGAAGGTAAAGAAAGCATAAAGGCACGAGCAGAGATTGAGATCATATCAAGTGAAGATTGTAAGATGAAAACAAATACATAGGCAGAAAGCCGAATGGGAAATTACACAATAAGAAGTAGAAGAACATAGTAGTGCACAGGAATCGTTGGGTCATTTAGATCAATGAATGAGCACGAGGGAGATAGAAAACCAAGATTAAGTCGCATGAAATAAAGACAAGAAGACGAATGGTGGAGATTAAGCGATAAACCTTTATTAAGCCGAATCTCTTTAATTTTTTATTTAAGCACGTGGATGGTATTCGGCAAGGGGTAAGCAGTTTCTCATGCACCCTAAAGGTGGTAAGTAGTCTTTCAGAATTTCATGTGATTTCATTTAGCGACTGACATGTATCACATGGAGGAAAGAGAAAACCACTTTTCTCACGTGTCTTCATTCTGATATTGATTGTGCTTAATTCTGTGCAAGATTGTGTGATGACCATTGGATCAAGTGGGATTGATCAACAGTTAATATCAGCCAAGATTGTTGGTGATCGGGTGATGCGATAACCATCAGATTGAGGAATGAGATCAATGACAGAGATTAGACGTGCTAAAGAGAGCATCGGTGTATGTGAAAAGGTTCAAAGAAATGTGGAAAGGTAAATGTTTAAGTGTGTTTTATGAGTTATTTCTATTATACGAGAATTATAATAGAAATAGGCAGAATTAATGTTTTATGGGTTAATTTTGGGTTTTAACCAAAGTTTGAAGACCATGATATGGTTAACATGCGCGGATAATAAAATTAGTCGAAAGGTTGAGTTATAAGGGTTAAGAGAGAACCAAATATATTTCTTCTTAAGGACTTAAACTTTGACAAAGTGGATTTTCATGAGATGTTGTATTTCTGCATAGAGTTTGCTTAAGGATTAACCTTGATTAAGTGAATGTTTTACTAAGGATGGAATTTTGAGAATTCCTAGGACACACATAGTGTGACATGCAATTGTATTTGCATAATGTGGGTATATGTGGCTTAGGCTACATCATTATGGTGTTTGTAGCTTAGGCTAGCATCACTTTGACACTTTAATAATCCTTCTTATGCTTTCATCTTGCAACAAAATTAGCAAAACAATGCATATTTATTTGAACTTCATCATTCGACATATGGCAGGAACTATATGAGCGTTTAAAAAAATATTGGATCATAGTGCACAATCATTTCAAAGTTGGATCCTATAACCCACAAGGTAGGGCCTTAGTTCTGCTCATGAGGATTCATTTCAAGGTTTCCATTTGATTGGGAGGAAAATTTTGGATCCTATCACCAAAAAGGTTGGGCCTCAATTATACTTGTGAGGATACATTTTAGGGTTTCCATTTGATCGGGAGGAATGTGAGTGGAACTGGACACATCCATACTCCCTCCACCATCTCCTCTAGGGACCAAAACCATCCCCCTAATTTCATTAATGGTTGTAGGTTTCATGCTTAGCGGCTTTCCCCATCCAAAGCCTATATCAAAAAAAGGAATTTTTAGGGATTTCACTACACTTATGGAGCAATGACTATCATAAATGCCACAGATGCAAAGGTTATGAGATTTTATCTAGTCAATATAATTGTTAAGCTACACTTCTGATTTGTAGAATTTGATTATCTCTTGGACGAAACCATCAACAAAGCTAGTATCTCCCTCTAATAGTTGCTTGGTCATAGTCTGCGTGACACCCCGACATATGTAATTTCCAAATTACGTTGGTGGAAAAGGTGGATTTACCCTATCTTTGCAATCTGCACACACTATAAAATGAATTGGTTGGTTATCTGGGACTCTGCAAGCTTCCATTACACATCTCCAGAAATGTGCTACAACTCCTACAAACGAACTTGAAGTTTGAGCTCGTTCCTTCAGATTTTGAATCATTTTTTCGCTAAAAGGAAAAGTTGAGATTTCTTCTTGCCTAAATATATGAATACTAATATCACCAATAAATTTTTTGTCTTTCATCAAAGATTCCAAAGTCACAAGTAGTGAATCATCCAACAAAAACTTCAAAATATACACTCCCTTAAGCTGATCGATGACTACGTAAGAATAAAATCCATAAGTAAATTGATAAGTAATTGAGCGAAGAGGAGGCTCATTCTACAACCTAGTATGATGTGTAAGGATGTTTGTCCTTCATTAAAACTAAAATTCTTCTCATATCCACCAAAAAAAATTAATTAAAAATCTAAAAAAAAATAAAAAAATTGAATATTTATAAAAAATATTGAATAATGTCGGGTCATAAAAAAAATTACACATGAAGAAATTGGAACCCTCTCAACTCATATTACATCCCTATTTAACATGGATCTATGTTAGTTTTACGTTTACAAGCACATTTATTTCTCTCTTGATAGGATGAAAAAAGAGGGAAAATACTCACCATTTGAAATTTTCTGGCAGATTATTTATCTCCCCCATTGTGCCCTAATATGTGAATGGCATGGGATGAGCACGAACTGAGCTATGAAATGTGTTTGATCAAAACCACGAATGAATATCCAAGTAAAACAAGTAAATTTATCTTAGATAATATCACAATTACACATATTTATGGTTGGCATTTCCTTCATTTATGATGGGTGTTAAAAATTTAGGCTCGAAAATTTTGTTTCAGACACTAAAATTAAATGAAGTGGCAAAGAAAAATTTAGACCGAGTCTCACTGTAAAATATTTTGAAACCCTTAACTACTTCCACATCTCATCTACTCGTAAATAATCCCCCCAACAGCCAAGTTTGAACATCACATGCTTCATGTGCTCCATTTATCTGTATATGCTTCTGGTGCTCCATTCATGTGCTCCTTTATGGGTTTCAATAGTGTTGGATATCATTAGAGGTCAAGGAAGAATTTGATAGTCACTGAAACAAAAATATTCTCTTGATTGAGGTTTAATTTAAACTAACCTCTAAAAAAATCATCATCGGTTGAAAAATCTTCAATATCATCCAAATGGATCAGGGTTTTGTTGAGTTCAATCCCATGGCCTAAATTTTGAAAGTGGGATTTAACAATGGGGTTATGATGAAAATTCATAGGGGGTCATACCTTAGTATATTGGGTCTTATAAGTGGATATTCATTGCATAATTATGGATCTTCATCATCTTAATCTCGAAAGAACTTGAGTTTCTGGGACTGATCCTCGTCGTTCAAAGCCCCAATGTTCAAAGATCTATTCCGATATGTTGATGATATCTAGCTAGCATTTGATTTCACTATCTTCGTAAAAAGTGGTTGGATTTTTACATTCTCCTTCATCATCATGAAATCTAAGGGTGAATGAATGGCACTTCCATTCAAAATCAAGGTTGAGGGAGAATGTAGGAGCTTCAAAGTCGTCCATTAGAATTATCAATTGGAAACGATTGCAATGCACAAATTAAACTTTTTATTGAAATGTACTTTGAATTTGATGAGATTGGCTCCAAATACTCGAGCTCCCTCTCCCTAGAGATGAACATTTGGTAGGTTCTCCATTGGTAGGATGATATTGCAAGGCTCTCGATTGCACTCTATAAGTGGATGGATCTTGGTTATTTGGTGACTTTTTATTGTTGATGTTGAAATCATCACCATTCTAGTTCACAATTGGATGGATCTCACTTGTTATTTGTAACTATTATTATTTTCGTCGTTCAACTTTTCTCTTATTGGTTTGTAATAATATAGATTCTTTGGAACAACTGTCATGTTTGGTGCTAAGTGGGAGGGTGAGAGTGAAGTGGGAGTCCATGATTTGCTAATATTTTTTCCCTTATCATTCATATTACTACATTGAAAATCAATAACCTAGATTTTGCTTCACTGGTTTGAGAATTTGCATGGGTTGATTAATATTTAGAACTAAGGGTTGAGGATTATACATGGGTTTATTAGTGTTTCCTTTTCAATATGTGGGTTTTTTTTGGATGTTGGAATTGTTGTCTTTGTCCATAAATATTGCTAGATGATGTTTAGAACTGTGAGGTTGTTGTAAAAGTTGAGGGTACACAAGTATATGTGCATGCACACTTGACAAATGTTGTGAATTTAATTCCCTATTAATTTGATCAAAGGATAGAGTCCTAAAGATTATAATCAACTTCGTAACTCTAATCATCTATTGATCCAGTAAACAATTGTTTAAGGAAGTATAACCTTTCAACCAATCTATAACAACCTTTGAATCCCTTATCACTTGCAAGTTTAGATTGTTGAAGCGACACAAATAAAATGACTAAGGTACTGTCGTATTTTTGTTCTTAGACTAAATTAGTCATTCACATTAATAATTTTTTATTTTATTACTTATTATCTAGTCATATATTTTAACCTGAGACTAAATTAGTCATTTGTGTTAGTCATTTTATGTTGAGTAACTTAAGATTTCTCACTTTTGGTAGTATTTCACATAGAAAAGTTGGGGTGACTAACATTTTTAGTCACCATGTCACTAATTTCATCACTTATACTAGTGTTAGTAGTCCTATTGATGTGTGATGAGTTTTGGATTGATGGTCTTATTGGTTGGAATTGATGTCAACCTGGTAGCATGAGATGCAACTCATTTTATGTGGATGCATATGCTTAGTTTGGTACATGTGGTTGCTTGATTGCAAGATTGGTTGTGAGTTTTAGTGTAGGCACTAGAGGTGTTTGATGTATCTAGATGTATTGCAAATGATTATGTTGTAGTTTGATCTTTTTCTTTGGTTTACTTACGCATCTTTCATAATTTCATGAGTAAAGTATTACCATGGTACATGTATTCTTCATATTGACATTACCATGGTATTGGTATGTGTGTGGACTAGGTTGAAACGTGATATTACCTTGGTACAAATAGCCTTGGTATTTACATAACCATGGTATTTTCCCATGGTATTGGTTTGGAGATTACCATGGTATAGGTGTCCTTGGTATTGACATAACGATGGTATTTTTTTTTGGTATTAGTTTGGACATTACCATGGTATAGGTTTCCTTGGTACTAGAATAACCATGGTATTTTCCCGTGGTATTGATTTGGAGATTACCATGGTATAGGTGACTTTGGTATTAACATAACCACGGTATTTTCCTATGGTATTAATTTGGAGATTACCATGGTAAAGGTGTCCTAGGTATTTTCATAACCATGGTCTTTTCCCGTGCCATTGCCTTGAAGATTACCATGGTACATGTGTCCTGGGTATTGGTATAACCATGGTATCTACCTGTGGTAATGATTTTGATATTTTTAAGGATAATTTGACATATACTTTTGTGAGAATATTGGGTTGGTTCTTTTGATGTAATGAGTGAGTGTGAGAGTGGAGAAGAGTGTGCAAGTTGTGTGATGTAGATTTTCTGAAGCAATTTGCAGGTCTTGCAGCAATTAACTGAAGCATATATTAGCCAATATTTTGAGTAGAGAATGAGGAGATGAACTAGAGATTGATTGTATATCATGTTGGTGTTTGGTAGCAACTTGTTTTTTCACTAGTTTGTTGGTTGTGTGAAACATTTTTTTGCGAGCAGTTTTATTTGTTGTAGAGAGGAGTTTTTCTTAAGTATTCTACAATTTATCTATGCAGTGTTGATGAGATTGTGTTGTAGATTTGGTTTTTGATTGTGCCTTGATAATACAGTGTTGTAGTGCTTATGTTGAGCAGTTCTTGGTCTCAGTATGAAAATGTATGAAATGAGAACCACATAGAGGAGTGGAGTTGGGTGATTCAGGCGAAATAAATATAAGTGAGTAGTTTTCTCAATCCAATGGTGGTTAGATAGTTCAAAAGAAACTAGGTGAGGCTAGTTGGTTGTGGTGGCTTCCAGTAGATAGGAATCTGTAGAGACTGTTAGCGCTCAAATCTACCTTAGGCTAAAATAAGGTAAAACTCAAGGCTACATCAAACCATGCTCAGCCTCGTAGCTAGCCCTACGAGGACAGGAGAGGGCTCTCTCCGAGTCAATCTCGGCAAAAGGTAATCAACGAGGTCGAGATGACTGAATTGATAACTAATTTTAGGCTAGGTATGAAGTACAAGAAGTTTGAAATTGATTTCTTGAAATTTTGTTGAATTCAAGGGAAAGGCAATTTTGGGTGTGGGGATGAGGCACAGTTTTTGCAGAGGTCTACTCGAGGAAAGATAAGCGATTGTTTTGATGCCTTTTAAGAGAATGAATGGATATATCAGAATGGTGAGAGGTGAAGGAGAGCAAGAAACTTTCAAGGATTCTCCCTAAACAGACAAAAACATGGAAAATTAAACAAATTTAAAGGCAGAGCATAGCAAATTTATGGATTCTACCTTAACACTTCATTTTTTCAATTGCAGAAGATTAAAGAAGGAAAGTGGTACACATACAAAACTTACAAGTAATGAAAGAAACACACCATCAACATATAAATCCACATGAATCCCAAATAGTGCTGCAAAACCCTGGTCTTTCCTTTGCCAAAATGCAGATAAGATATGTACAATATAGTCTCAAGCTATTCCCAAGAGTCCAACCCTGAAAATGACTAAGAAAATACATAATATAGGCAATCCAACTCATTCCCTTTCCTCTAGGGGTCGAGCTCATCATCCTAGGAGTTCTTTCAACCAATTCTAAACTAAGCACTACAATCTAGGCAGTCAAAGCAACTTGCCTCTATAAGCTAGGAAACCAATTCATTCATTACATTTTTGCTATTTTATGAATGAATCATCTAGAATAGGTAAATAAGTGTCATAACAACACAAAGTTATAATAATTACATCAAGAAGGGTGAAAAATCCCATAACAAGTCAAAGCTGGTCAAACTGGCTTGATTCGCTGAGCTGAGGAGGAAAATTGTGCCAAAAAACCCTATGCGTCGGGCGCGTGAGCCCTGTGCGCCACGCGCCTTTCCACCTACTTTTTGGGCACTTCCTTACATCCAAATTGAGCTCAGGTTGGATTTTTGGAATGCCCTAGATGTCTACTTTCCAACCCAAGTGGAAATTTCCAATTTTGTCTCTATTTGACCCTCCAAAAGTGGATTCTCCCAGAAGTACTTCCTGCTGGTGCAAAAAGTGGCAGAAAGGTGATTTTCATGATGTTTTTTGAGCTTTTGATCACCCAAAACTTGATGAAATGCCTTGGAAATTGCTGAGCATGTGTATTTCATCATGAAAAATCCCAAAATGTAAGCCACCTGTGATGTGGACCTCCCCATCTTATGGGTCGCGCGCTGAGCGCGACGCATAGATCCAAAAAACCTGTTTCGCAAGCCAAAAATTTTGAAACGACAAAATTTTCTCCAAATTTTCCCAAAATTGGAGTGAAGACCCTCCATCATGTATCATGCTCAGCTAATGAAGCCTCGGCCAAAACTCGAAGCGGATCAGGCCTTTTGCATTGTTTTTGCGCTTTGCTCAAACGCCTCTTGAGGATCTTCATTCTCGCTTTGCAAACATGCATGTGAGCCCAATAGTGAGTCTTCATGTGGCGAAGCATGTCCTTGTCCCTGTTTGCCTTCGCCAACAACTTCTCCAAATGAGTGTTCACCCGGATGAGCATTGATTCCCGATCAATAGGTGTCAAATCACCGGGTCTCCTATGTGCCAATTCTCGGTCTTCCCGAATCTTCCGCAGCTCATAAAGTTCATGCTCATCTTCCAACTGTTTGTTGCGCTACTCTAAGTAGATGATCACCCATTTAGCCATCTGCAATTTCTTTTGTAGTGACTCATTCTCGGCCATTTTCTCTCGGATGATCTCCTTGAGCTCTGAGTTGGGCGAACTAGCATCAACATCAATGATACCGATATCCTGAACTCATGAAGGACCCTCATCAACCATGGGTCTCTTGCCCCTATCCTGAATCTGTACCTGTGCTGAAGACGGAGTCGATACCCCTTCCACATGATGTGGAGATAATATTCGCTCTGCTGATGATGTCAACGAGACCCCTTCCACCCCGGGTGGAGATAGTACTCGTCATGCGGCTGCAAATAAGGCCCTGGGGCCTTTCTGATATGTCACATATACTGGAGCGTCAACATGCTCGGTCTCAGGAATATCAAACTGCTGGGAAGGCCCTCCCTCATCATGAACTATCTTTGGAGGAGGCTGTAGCGCGGAAAAGAAATCATGGGAGATGAAATCCTCCTAAGCAATACCCTGCTGTGCCAACTGATGCATCACTATGATTTTGATCAATGCATAGTGATATATGCTCCTGTGCTAATGTGCCGGGGTCTTCCTCTGTACTTAAGGTACTACCATCCTCTCTATGTTTCGGCACATGAAAAATGGAATGTTCATCATACGTACCCATGTGAAATGCATTAACAAACGAACATGGTACGCATAGAGACGTGAGAATCTGCCCTCACAGCTGAAATACCGAATGATGTGTTTCATCAATGGTGCAAACTCATCTTTCAGGTATCTGAAAGGAAAGGCTGCGCTCAAGTGTCTGATATATGTGGGCTTGACATATGGCTCATAGTAAAACCTGTCCAGCATCTGGCGTTTACTCCATTCCTCCCCCACATTTGGTATCTCGGTGGCCTGAGCAATAGTATTGGGTGACAAAGTGAAATCCACTCCGGCAAGGTTTACATGACCATCCTGTAAGTTAAGGACAAATAGACGGACCAGTTCCTGATGATGCTGAGTTTGTGAGATCATCTCACAATATTGGTAACATGATTGGCGCTGAAAACAATCCATTGCAAGTGGGCAAGCTTGCAATTGAGCCAAAGAGGTAGGCTCCTCCCTAACATGCTGTCCACTTTTGCCACCTTTGTGATACCTCCATGGCACATTAGGCACATTGACCTCCGGTGTAGAGTCACTATCATAATCCTGCTCATATACTGACTCGGCCTCTGACATGTTATTTAACAACAAGGTAGCTAGAATATATATATATATGGTGATATAGAACTGTGTGCCAAAATTTCACTGTTGACTTTTTTGTCTTTTTATCAAAATGCTGTGACGAAGGGGACATAAATGTCGAGGGAATTGTTAGGAAAAAGGGAAGCATTAGGGAAATGGGAAAAATGAAAACATTAGGAAAATGGGAAAATGGTAAAGAGAAGGGAAAGGGCATGGGAATTTTGAATTTTTTAGGGTTTTGAAATAAAGTAGGGGTTATATGGTTGTAGTAGAAGGGAGAGTTTAGGATTTTGAGAGTGGAAGATGTAGGGTTTGATGAGGAATTATTGGGAAAAATATTGGGGAATATAGGAAATGGGAAATAAGGGAAATAAGAAACCTTGGCCACAGGTATTTTGAAAACCCTATAGCAAACTTGGCACTTGAATCCTTACAGCAAATTGATGAACATGGAGGGTTTTTTACACTTGGTTTTCATGACAAATATATCCTAATTTCTTTATATAAACCATCAAAAACCAAAATCAAGCAATGAGTGCATGCCTACCTGCGAATTGATGCGTGAGGAGAGGGTTTTTGAGTGAGTTTTAGGCAAGTCTGGGCATGAACCTGAATGCGCCGTGCGCCTCACCCAATGCGCCGCGCGCTCTGGATGCGCTGCCCGCGTGTTAAATTGCACTGTAAAAAGTTGCCTGATGCGCCGTGCACCTTTGGTGCACCGCGCGCCTATCCTGATGCGCCGCGCACCCTGGAAACGGCTCAAGTTACTCACAAACTCACAAAATCACCTTAGAATGCTGCTCTTCACTCTTGGAATGTGGAATGGGTTGCAAATGAGGAGAAAAATCTTCATATAGTCTCCTTTTTTATTTTTGCTTGACCAAAACCCATTTTCTTATGTTTTGTTGTTGACACTTTTTCACAATTAATAGAATCTGATCTTTTTGGTTCCATCCTTAAAATTAGTTGAAATGATGATTTTCTCTGATAATTTTTTGCAGGGATAGCTCTGATATGTTTCGGCAAAGGAGACCAAGGCTGCACTTGAACAATTGAAGAACTGAAAATTTTTACAATTTTTACAAAAATGAGGTGGCGACTTGTCTTCAAAACAGAGTTTTGAAGAGAAGTCCTTATTCAGCTATACAATGATGAAAACTCTTGAAGTGATGATCTATCAAAGACATCCCTCTGGCCTGCTGGTCTTCTAAGGCTTTCCAAGACTAAACTGACTCAAACCCTAGACCTAGACCTAAAAATTTAAAACATGACTGTAAATGACTTGTGAAGCTTTATGACTTAACCTGAACCAGCAGTGATATGCATGAGGAGAATGAGTGACACAAACCACTCCATCAGAGTTATGGCATGCCTAACGAAATGCAACTGATGAAAATTGGTGGGACACCTAAAACATGAAATGCAAAAAAGAGCTTTGATCTCTGATGGAGGAATAACTAGACCGACTCTAACAATTTCATTGCCATTATAGAAAGGAAGTTGTACCCTTTAGCTCATATGCAAAAATATATCATGAATTGGAAAAATTTCAGACACTTAAAAGGTCAAAATGTGAAAGAGTATACTCAAGAGTTTAGGAAAAGTGCTCTTATGCTAGGAGTAGACTTACAATCACAAGATACTTTGTTGAAATACATAGGAGGGTTGCACAGTTATCTTCGACATATGATTCTTATGTTTAGTCCCACGAATCTTGATGAGGTTGTGTTCAAGCTACACACCTCGAAGTAAGAGGGAAAAATGTACAAGAAGGAGCTAAGAAGAAGGCATTTCGGAATGGTGAAAAGTGGAATAAATTAAAAGGAAAGCAAAAGAAAAATGCTTCTGTTAAGAAAGAAGGGGAGAACCTCGTGTTCAAGAATTGTTCCAAAGACGGCCATGATGAAGTGCATTGTTGGAAGCTTCATCCAGAATTATGATCGAAGAAATCTAATAATAAAGGCAAGCGGAGGACAAACATTGTTGCACAACAAGACTTGGGTTTTGACTCAGGTGATGAAGCAAAGATTGCAGCCATAGTCACTAAAGGAAAAGTCGTGGAAAAGACAAGAAAAGAGGAATCCATGGCAAGCATCAGTGCAACAAATAACTCCAATAACATTTCAAATGAGGAAAATAGAATATAGTTGTTCCATATCAAATTTATTTCCAAACACCCCAATATTGATATGATGTTTGATAGTGGATCTTAGGCCAACTTAATTTCTGTGAATTTGGTCAAGAAATTGGATCTGGAAACTATGCCTCATCATAAACTATATCCATTGGGTTGGATAACCAAGGATAACAATTTACAAGTCACACGGAAATGCATTTTCAAGTTTGCAATTACTACCAATTTCATTAATGGAGTCGAACTAGGCATTGTGCCATTGGATATTTCTTAGATTGTGTTTGGAAGCCCATATATGTATGACAGGAAAGACATTTTCCATTGATTTGAGAACAAATATCATTTGTTCAAATACCAAGTGAAGTATATTTTGAGAGCCCATCACAGAAAGCTTAGTCTGTCTTTAGCAAGCGCAAGGGAAATGAAGCAACCGGTCAATTCCAGCAAGAGCCTCATGCTCCTTATGATCAAGTAAAAGAATGATACAGAGAAGGAATCCTTTGCAGGCTGTGACGTGAATCTGAAAGTTGAATTGGTTAATGTGGTCAATCAATAAGGAGACATGTTTCAAGAACCAAAGGGATTGCCACCAAAAATGGGAATTCAACATGAAATTCAGCTACAGCAGGTTGTCCACTCCCAAACATCGGTATGTATCAAATGTCAATTATGGAATGTTTAGAAATTAAGAAACAAGTCTAAGAATTGTTAGATAATGGTGTAATTCATCCCTCGACTTCACCATGTGGTTCACCAATTGTATTGGTACCCAAGAAAGATGGAACCTGACACATGTGTGTAGATTATCGAGATTTGAATAAGATCACAATGAAGAATCGATAACCACTACCCAGAATAGATGATTTGCTAGATCAGTTCAAGAATGAAAAATATTTCACTAAATTAGACTTGAGAAGTGGATGTCATCAGGTTAGAAGAATTGCGGAGGATATTTGGAAGACTTCTTTTAAAAACAAATAGGGATTGTTTGAGTGGATGTTTATGCCTTTCGGTCTTTGATGCACTAGATACATTCATGAGAGTTATGAATGGTGTTTTAAGATCATTTCTTGATGATTTTGTAATTGTCTATTTAGATGATATTTTGAAATTCAAAAAATCACGAGAAGTGCATGTTAAACATGTGAGGAGAGTTTTGGATATCATGAGAAAAGAAGAGTTATTTATAAGAATGTATGAATGTGAATTCGAAAAAAATTCCTTAGTGTATTTAGGCCACATAGTTGGAGGAGGTGGGCTGAAGATTAACCCCTCTAAAGTTTTGGTCATTGTGAATTGGCCAATATCCAAATCAGTCACAAAAATAAGGAGTTTTCTAGGAGAAATGCAGTATTGGAGGAAGTTAATTGCCAATTTCTCTTCCAGAGCAGCTCCACTACATGATTTGACCAGTGTGAAGGTTGTCTTCCAATTGGGAGGCAAAAAACAAAAATCATTTAATGCTTTGAAACAAAAGATCAGTTCAACCCTAGTTTTAGCATTGCTAGACTTGAAACAACCCTTTTAAATACAAACAAATGCAAGTGACTACGCCATGGGTGCAATTCGTTTACAGCATGGTAAGCCCATTTCATTTAACTATGATATTTTTAATGGTGTTATTATTAATTATCCTATGTATGATAAATAGATTTATGCATTAGTGGAAAGTGTGAAGAAATGGAAGCATTACTTGATGGGAAAAGAAACCACTATTCAAACCGATCATCAACCTTTGCAATATCTGCAATCTCAAACTGAATTTCATCAGTCAAGGCACTTTTGTTTGATGGATTTTTACAGTAATTCCACTTGGTAATCATGTACAAGAAAGGTATTTATAGTAGAGTTGCCGATATGCTTTCTAGACCAACTATTAATGTAGCCATTTTACTTAAGAATCATTCTGTTTCGCCTGAAAGTTATCTTGATCAATATGCACATGATGCTGACTTTCAAGAGGTATATTTAAACTTGAGTCAAGGACACCAAGTTGAGGAATTAGACTACCATGTTCATGATAATCTATTGTATCATTTGGGAAAACTTTGTGTTCCACAGGGAGAGAGAGTAAATGTCACAAGGGAACCGCACACTTCTCTTATTGTTGGACATTTCACTGTAAGTAAAACATTGGAAAATCTTTAGAGGTATTTTTACTGGCCTCATATGCTTGAAAGTGTGTCATGTTTCATCAAAGGTTGTTCATTGTGTGTATTAAGTAAACCTAGTAATAGGAAGCTAGGATTATACACACCACTTCTAGTACCTTCACGTCCATGGGAGAGTGTTTCTATGGATTTTGTAGGAGGTCTTCCTTTATCAAGGAAAGGTCATGATTAATTGTATGTAGTTGTGGATAGGTACGACAATATGTGTGTATTAATGCCTTGTAAAAAGCAAATTACAGCTAAACAAACTACTCAACTTTTCTTTCAAAATGTATGGGTTCATTTTGGATTTGCCTACTTCTATTGTAAGTGATTGCGATTCTCGATCTGTTGGGAATTTTTGGTTAAGATTATGGAACTTGATGGATACAAAATTGAAGAAAAGTACAGCCTTCCACCCACAAACAAATGGTCAAACTAAAGTGGTTAATAGGACAATTATTCATTTGCTAAGAGGATATTGCAGCAAACATCCTAAGTTGTGGGATCAATAGTTGCATTATATTCAACATCTTACAAATGAGAAAAACACTCTTCTACTCTAACTTTGCCTTTTAAGGCATGTCTTGGGTATTTTCCTAAATGACCTTTGGATTTCATCTTTGAGAAAGATGTAATTGTAGATGGACATAGTGACATAGACAGAGCAAATAATTTCATTGAGAAAATTTAGTTGATTCACCAAACAGTTCAAGAACAATTAGAAAGAGTCAAGGCAAGTATAAGGCAATACATGATAAGCATCGTGTGGACCATCAATTTCAAGTAGGTGATTAAGTTTGTCTACACAGTAACAAGGAAAGGCTTCAATGTGATGGTAAAACGCTGAAACCAATTCATTATGGTCCATTTAAAATTCCACAAAGGAATGGTAATAATGCTTTCAAGCTTGATTTTCCTTCATATATGTAAATATATTCCGTTGTTAATGTTGAAAATTTGAGATTGTATGAGCTTCCTTTGATTAAAGATCAGGGAGAGAATGTTCAAATGCCATCTATTGAATACTTTTCTCTGGAATTCCTAGATGTGCTTCAGCAGGACACTATACTTGACAGAAGGACTAGGACAACAAAAAGGGGAAGTATTGATTATCTTCGGGTGGGTCTCAAAGGTACACATCCATCAAAGGCCAAATAGATTGAGGTGGGGAAGGTGAGGGAACAATACCCTCATCTGTTCAATAACTAAATATAAATATTTTTGGGTCCAAAGGCTTCCAGTGGGGAAGAGTGATCAAGTGCTTAGGATTATGCTAAAAAAAATCAAAGTTCTATAATCTTGTCACACTTAGCTTCAGATTGAATAGCTCGTCATTCTAAATCCAACAGTGCAAATGGTACTCAAATCTGCATTTGTATGCAGAAGTTAGAGCAAGTCAAAGTTCAAGTTTGGTGTGTCTATGTGGTAGGATTGGATGACATGGAAAGGGTCCTAGGGAATGGGGAAGTGCCAAGTGGCACATTAAAAACAAAGGATGTAGGACAAGAATCAACCCCTGATAGGTTGGGTTGCCATTTACAATAATTGCATATCTCACCCAAAACCCCGTTGTTATTTGTTACCACTGATAAATTTCTGGTTGAAATCACTCCCCAGACATGATACTTTATTGTGTTACAGTTTAATGTCCCAGCGGGTCCATGAGATTGCATCGTAGCATTTTGCTGTGTTAAGAGCCCGCATCCGATTGCTGATTGCGATGAGAGATAAGACCTCAGATGAGAGAATTTTATATGACACAGTTTAATACCCTAGTGGGTCCACAATACCGCAATTGTAGTGTTTGTGTGTTAACAAAACCTTCAGCCACTGAGCTTCATCGATTGTGATGAGCTATGGGTTCCAGACGCGGATTTTATATGTTGCAGTTAATTATCCCTAGCGGGTCCGTAATATCACAATTGCAATGTTTTGTCATTCCATAAGAGCCTGCAGAACTTGCTGATTGCGATTTGTGATATCTCTCACAAGATATAGCCCATTGTGCAGAAAATTTCTCGCTTCGTTAGTAGTTTTTGGAGTGGAAATGGGGTTTTTGGTCGGTTTTGGAGCAATTTGTGGAACAAATAGTGGGAGAACTGGGAGGAGTCATAACTTCTTTAGTTCTTATCCAAATGGGAGGCAAAAAGATGTTGGATGGCCACTTTTTAGTATTATGAATTCATTCAGACAAGTTTTAGAGGCATCTGAGCATTGTAAACACACTTTTATTGTAATTTGAGCATAATAGAGAGGCCCAAGCCATTGGAAGCTAGACCAAGGAGACGTAGTCCAAGAGGGGTGAACTCATTTATCATGTGCTTGTTGTGTGTTGTATTTAGATGTTCTTTGCTATTATTTTGCTGTTGTTCATCATATGTTTTATGTTAAATTGTTTCTAACATTTACATAAGAAACTCTCTTAGGAATCAGTTAATTAAGAAAAACTATTGAATCCTTAAGCGCTTGATAAGAAAATGATAAGCATCTTGGGTTTTATTTTGAATGGGGAATTAACACAACATTACTAATTTTCTCCATTTCATATCAATATCAGAGCAACAAGAGGATTGTAGCCTTATGTTAGACAACCATGCATTATCTCATCAATATTGCAAGGTTTAGTGATTTATGGTGAAAAGTTGAGGCTTGTAGGTTTTTCTTCCTCCTTGAATGGAATCGAACCCAGATTATGATCAAGAGATAAATCAAAATCTGAATTGCAAAAGAAAATTCAAAGTTAGGAGCCTTGTGCCTACACACGATTTTGGCAGACTCATTTCTATTCAGCATTTCGCAGATTAAGTCCCATTTATTGACTGCCTCGTATTCTTTTGTGGTGAAAACCACTTTTCTGGTAGCCGATAACATATATATCAGAAGACTCACCCTTTCGTTTGCAATTAAACCAGTCATCCACCTCCAAATCATTGAACAAATCTTCGAGCATAGTCTCCAACGTTGTAGGATTTCCAAGCATAGCCTCTAGTTAATCTTGTGAAAGCCCACATTTTCTGACAATTTGTATCACCTTTATGAAATAATTGATTGGTGCAATCGGTTTTGAGTGGCAAGTAGAACACCACCCTAAATTTTTTATACTCTGACCAATTAAGAATAACTTGGGATGTGTAGAGTGCACACTGAGGTGGGTGGTACAAGAATTGAGGATGCCTTTTAAAGGGTAAGATAATTTAGATACTTTGTTTGGTATAACTCACAATGCTACTATTATTAAGCATAGATTACTATTAAGCCAAGAAGATAGGTGAGATAACGTTATAGAAGCATGAACGGAGAAGAAGCAATTCATTTGGATCTCTTAAAACTAAGCATATTGAAAATATTTCTCAAGGTAGTCCATTGATTCCAAGTTGCATGATTTCTACTGGGTTGAAAAATTCAAAGCTTCGTTGTCATTCTCCAAGGTCAAGACTAAATGTTAAGGAGAAGGGAAATCCTATAATATGGAGACATTCTCTTCCAACAACGCCTAATGGGAAACCCAATTCAGTATCACCAATCACAAGGGGGCACATAAGAAGTGATCGATCTTAACACTGGTAGGAAGTTAATTCCCTCATGATTTGGAGATTTACCTTTATTCATCTGTCTTTGGAGAAATTTCTTTAAATGCTGACAATTTGTCTTTTTGTTTCAGAAAGGGAAACCCTGTTCAGGTTGATTGGCAAAGGTGATGAATATTTGAGCTTTTCTTGATATTTTGTGCATAGGGAGTGTCTTCTCAATTAGAAATGAATGTGAATATCTGAAGGAACCTTTTATATATTATGAATTTATATTATGTGCGTTGGACTTTATATTCACACTAAATGTCTTGTAAGCCCTAAAATGCACTAGATTATGTTGTATATATAAAGAATATACCACGTTGCATATTCATGATGTGACTGCCAATGTAAATTTCTATGGGTTCACATGGGAAAACTTCTTCATTGACTCTAAACTATCAAATTGCAGATTTTTTTAGCTTCAAAATGTTTTGAGAATGGTTTGGATATTATGCATGTTATGAGTTAATATATGTTTGATTTTATGATAAATAGCAATATGGGTTTGAATTCAGAGCTAATGAATTGTACTTGAGAAAGAAATACCAGTTTTTTTTTGGAAGGGCATCGATAGATGTCATAAAATAATTTGGACTTGTCAATCACTAAATTCTCATGGGGCCATTATTTTAAAACCAAGGTGAGGTCTAGTATTTTGATGTAAAAAAACAATATTTTCATTGTCGTGCTTATGGAACACACTTGCTTTATTTTCAAGATAAAATTGTTTAAATGTTGTTGAATGATCTCTTCATTATTTTTAATTGCATGAGATGGGTTAGATTTTCTTAAGTAGAATCTCGTGGATTAAAACAAGAAAATGGTAGAGGCCAAGGATATTAGTGGTAAAGATCAATGTGATCTTTTGAATAGTTTCAAGGATCATGAATGAAATAATACATAGGGTGGATTAAAACAAGAACATGGTAGACACCAAGGAGATTAGTGGTAAATATCGATGTGATATTTTGAATAGTTTCAAGGATCATGAAGGAAATAATACAGAGGTGACTCAAAAGTCTGATTCCTTATCATGATAGCAGCCATAGTTCATTACATTCCTTACTCCTTTCACCCTACCTAGATCTCTCAACCCAACTTTAATAATAACAAATGGAGGTATATTGTTCATAAGGCTATTAAGAAAATTGTAAGGATGCAAATTTATTTTAAAGTTTAGAAACCTTAGCGAACCTCACTAGTACATAATATGCAATTTGTAAAATGTTTGGCAATGTTTTTTTAAAACTATCCAAATTTCTAATAATTCTATATAGTCTCTATATAAAATTGTGACGATTTTTAAGGTAAAGAAAATTTATACTATAAAATTTGGGTGAATAATTTTTAGACAAAATGGAAATTAATGAATCTTTTCTTTGGAAAAAACATGGAAAATTAGCCCTCTTGCAAATATTAGCCCCTAAAATTTTTGCTAACTGTTGCTAGATCCCCATGTAGACAAGCCATGTTTAAATCTATTGCTATGTTGGCTTGAGGGTTATAGTCCCTACTTTTGAATCTTTTGTGGATTAGATCTAGGATTATTCTCTTCATCATGTTGATAGAATCAAGGTTATATATGTTGCATGCTCTAGGTCCACGATTGATAGCACCATTATGCAACAAGGAAAGAAAAAACATATCAATGTTCCTTGTATCTTTGTTCTAAAGGAAAAGGGCACTATGTTCCTTTGAAATTTTAATGCAACTCAAAGACAATGTGTGCACTTACTATGTTATTTATTAAAGTCTATTATTTTGGAGGTCGTGTGGTGATAATGATACAATTCTTATAAAAAATTATTTAATTATGTTAATGCTAGTAGCTTCTCATAGATAATTGTATTATCAATCAAACTTGTAGCATGCAAAACAGTAACAGTAAGCATATTTGAGCATGAAAACTCATGGAAGTGCATTAAGTTAGTTCAACACATTTGAAAGGTTTAATATTGTTCAATACAACATTTTCATATCTAAAAACTGCTCACAGAGGACAACATAAATACTGAATTAATCCATCCAGATAAGGTTTTCTTAACATCAGGTGGGCGTAAACTAGTTTGGATAGAAGCAAAATTTAAAAAAAACACTAACACGATCATAGGCCAAGATAGGTTATTTTATTTCCCAATCCTAAGAATGTCTCATGACTCTTTACATGGCATATGTTGTTGTAGGGCTGAAAGTTATCACTATCATAACTAGAAGGGGTCAAATTGGGAGTGGACCAGAACTAACCAAAAATTCAAATAGAAGAACTAGGTTATTAAGAACATAAAACTGGTTTCAAGGACTAGATATTGTTATTTAGACTTGATGGCACATGGGTGGCCCAGATGGCTAAGGTCCAGTTCAAATTGGAACTGTCCTAAACCAAGAACCCACAAACTAATCCAGTTAGCCCGTACGCGATGTAAATTAGTATAGTCACTTCCAATAACCTTACATGTGGTATGTACTTCGAGCTAGAAAAGTGAATATCGAAGCATACCAAGAGGCACTAGAAACATAGAATATTTTTTACCTTTTTTTTAACCAAGAAATGACTTAGTAAAGCACCACAGATAGGGGAAATTGATTACACTTATACTTGGAAAAGGTATAAAACAATTAGAGAAAACCGTTATCCAAATTTTCATTCTGAAATTAACAAACACCCAAATCGTAAAGAGATGGGAAGCTTATACTTGAGGGAATTATAGAAATAGAGGAACTCATCTTTGAAATTATCTTGGAAAAATTGTAGGAGAAACCCTGGACTATTGGTGCAATACCTTTGTAAAATGTGAAAAAGAATTTGGAAACCCTAACCATCTTCTATGAGCCAATGACTCTGAAAAATTACATAGTTTATACATCATTATACAACATTATTAACAATACAAGCACATACTGAGACAAGAATTTGTCGTTGCCAACCAAAGAGGAGAATTTTTTCCTTCTACTTCTTCATTACTTCAAAATAAAACCTAGTGTTTCCACATAACCCTTCTCCAAATTACCATTTTGAAATTAACGAACACCCAAATCATAAAGAGACACGAATATTATACCTAAGGGAATTACTGAAATAGAGGAACTCATCTCTGAAATTAAATCAGAAAAATTGTAGTAGAAACCATGGACTATTGGTCCAACACCTTTGTAAAACATGAAAAGGAATTTGGGAACCGTGACCCTCTTCCACGAGCCAACAAATTTGAAAACTTACATAGTTAATACATGACTAAACAAGATTATTAACAATCCGAGTAGAGACCGAGACAAGAATTTGTTGTTGCCAAATGAGGAGGAGAATTTGTTCCTGCTACTTCTTCAGTGCTTTAAAAAAAAACTCGAAGCATTACTTCCTACTCTTATGAAAGGATTATGCTTACGCATAGCCTCCCTCACAACTTATTAAGTCTATCACCAATAGGTAAGTTAAACAAAATTCGACGAAGCTTGAAATCATAATGAAAGAACCCTATAGCATTTGTCCAACATCTCTGTAAAACGTGAAAAAGAATTTTGGAGCCCTAACCCTCTTCCATTGTGCAATCTTTGCGCTAACACTTTGAACAATAAATGCTCATTGTTAGGTTGTTCCAAATATCCAATAATGGAAATTTTTTAATCATCTGACACAAAATATCGAAGATGTATAATGACACATAGTGGCATGGAGGGGAGGTTATCCCAAAGGAATGCCTTACGGTGTAAATACTAGCGTAATTCTTTTTTTTTTCACTTGATATGTAATATTTAAAACAAAAATATATTAGCAATGAAAATATATTTTAGTGTCGATCATAAATACAATACTTCATGTCCATATTAAATCACATTATGTTATAATAAAGTAATTAAAATTAAAAATATGACTTTAAGTTTAAGTTGTGTCATTTACATAATCAAAGTGCTCAAGGGACTTTCAGGAGGTTGAATCCATTTGAATATTGATATATTAAGCACCTATAGGGATCAAATCTATTGAGGTGACCTTTTCTCAAGTTTTTCACTGTAAAAATAAGTTTACACATCAAAAAAATTGATCCCTCTTTGTACTTGATAAATCCATAATTAAAATGGATCTATACTAATTTATTAATAAATGTTTGTTTTTAATAATAAAAATAAATAATATTCAATTATGAACTATGAATAAATAATCATTAAACACTTTTATATATATATATATATATATAACTTATTATTAAAAATAAATTAATTAAATTATATTAAATATAAAACTCCAATTTATATAAATAAATGTTCAAATCTAATAACTCCCCGATCTGGGTGTGACTTAGAGTACATATCACCCGCAGGCTCATTATGTTGATGGCACTAGGAAGCACACCCAAACCACCTCACACGCTCGAGGAAAATGGTGAGGAGGGTAAGTGCATGCAGGCGTTTAAGAGATATATCAAAGGTGGTAGAGGCCTTCAGTGCAGCCTGTGGTTAACCGTCATTGTGATCACGGCCGAAGTCTGCTCCATGGGAAGTTGAAGGAGGAAGGGCACACTACCGAAAAGCTCTCGGCATGTAAGCGAGCTCAACTCCTCTTCTCTCAGTCCATTGGGTATGTTTTATGTTTCTTTCCCTCCTGCTACATGTATTGGCTTACCAGTCTTTGGAAAATGTGGGTGCATGTCCTTGCTTTGTTGGGTGATCAAGGTATGAATCGCCTTCAATACCTGCATGCGACCGTATGCATTTGTAATGAGATTTGGTTGTAGGATTGTACTTCTATGTTAATGTTGTATGAAATTTCATTGTCAAAGATGGGTCTTTATCGTTTCCTGGTCTTTATGGTCTGGACTTGGGGTAATGGCTTTAGGACTGTAGTTAGGGTTCTCATTTATTGAGCATCTGGTTATGGTATTTACACCTATTCTTGGATTGGGAAGGGTCCTTTGAGTCGGTTGCTGAAGAAATTGGTTGTCGAGCGACAACGTAACATTGCCATGGGTGCTTGGAATGAGAAGAGTCGTGTTGGGTCCTGGGTCAGAGGCATTTTGCGAGTGAGTCTGAGGGTAGGTTTGTGGAAGCTCTTGCTTGTCTTTAATCTCTATCGAATTACCAGTTTGTATGGAGGGTGGATTTTGGTTCTACATTTAGTCGCTACCCTGAGGTTGAACCTCAATTTCTATTGTCACAGGCAGAGTCAAGTTGTTCTCTCTCATAAAATTCTGTTGTTACTATGGTGTTCTGTTGCTTCTCTGCTAGGGATTCCAGGTAGTAAGATCACTTGGAAGTCGTTCGCCTCCTCAAACAATCCCTCTTTTAACATTACAGTTACATGGCCCTTTGTTTATCAGGTTCATTGGTTTTGTAAGAGAATGGTTCACTCATCGACAACGTCTGGTCACAGCTCTGCCTCTCGAGGCCGAGGCAAATGAAATAAAGGGGCTCCTCGATCGGACCAACCCAACACCTCGGGGGCACGAACAAGAGGATAGAAGCCCATCAATAATATTATCAATGACATGACCTATGCATATCATCAGGGTAATGTGGAGGAAATCCACAATCTCATTGAAGAATGGGAAGCAAAATTAAATAAACAAGCTGGAAACATGGAAATTGATGCCGAAGATGCACGGGCAATGGTGCCATATCTCAGGCACACCTGTAGCCAAGTGACTCAGTACAAACAAACATTGTTTTTATATTGGTCGATGAAGAGCCTTCTAAGCAATGCATTGGAGCAAGTTGCGATAAACATGGCAGCAACAGTCCAAAGCTTCTCGATCTACCACAAGGAGTTTCGAAAACTCCACTTCCAATTGTAGAAGCAGGATGGTCGCCTCAAGAGATTTGAAGACCATATCCCGTGTAGTACTCCGACAGAAATCCCTGGCTCGAATGCGAAGGATCCGACTCCATTCGAGTCAATTTCTGCTGAAGGCGCTGACTAGTTTTCTTTTTTATCTCTCTGTTTTTTGTATAGCAGTATGTGGATAGCTTTTATATTTCAATATGTTGTAATTATTGTTGAAGGCAATGTAGTTTTTAGATACAGTTTAGACTTGCAAGCATATCTAGCCTGGTGTGACAAACTCCTTAATTTTTCTATTTGTTAGCCTATAATGATGTTAGGTGGTTGATTAACTTGGTTTCCTTATGGGCAAGTTCCAGCCACTTGACTAACTATTATGTTGTTGTGATTTGCTTTTAAAATAATGAAAAAGAAAATACGACCAACCTTATAAAAAAATATATATTCAAATCTAATTACATAAATATATATTTAGTTTTTATTTTTATTTAAAAACACTTTGATAATTTCACAACAAACATATAATTCCATGTACTTTGACATGATACTCTATTATATATTGACGTTGTGTAGGAATTTAAGAGATTTATTATGGTAAATTAATAAAAGTATCGTTTGAGTTTGACTAACACTTTTTTAAAATGTTTGGAATACTTATATGTTAATGATTTATAATGGTATATAAAATAAATCTTAATAAAAAATTAAATGTTTTTATTATTGTTAAATTATGTATTTTTAATTCGGTGTAAAAATTGAAGAAAAATATTTTAATTTGAATATAAATAGGATTTGTCTTGAGTGTGACTTTTGAGGTGAAATATTTATTTGTGTTAATGTATATATGGATTGAGCACCTTCGAAAACCTTCAAGAAATTTGTATTGTGTAGGAGTTACTTATCAAACTTGTGATTTCAATAAATTCCTGTCAGATTTTAGAGAAATGAAACCAGAAAATCCTACGTAAAAAAACTTCAAAAAAAACATATAAAAACAATTAATACAGAATATTTGTGTGAAAATTTAAATATTTTATTTTGATATATTAATAAAAATACAATTTCAATTTAATAAACAAATTAAAAATTATAATATTTAGATGAAAAGAGTATCAGAGCCCAAAAAAAAATCAATAAATGGTCAAACAATGGCCAAAGAAAATGCCTGACCAAAAATGACTTCGTTAAATATAGGATGATTGGAATACCTATTACCGAATTTCACTTTTCTAAAGAAAAGCTCAAAACAGTTGGAACACTGAGCGAAAGTAATTAACGAAAGAATATTTCAGCGACCTTCTCAAAGAAAAGAAAACAACATCCACGGTGAAGTGAAATTGATGATTTATTGTCCTGTCATGGCATCTGTCCTTAAAAGGGAAAGTTTTCATATAATAAGTATTGCTCGAGTTTATATATAATATATAATAGTAATATATATTTATTTTAAAATTTTCTTGATTTTGTGTTTTCAAGATTTTGTACTCCATTTTTTGTGCCTTAGTTTTGAACGGTTGAACGTATTCTCCGTTTATAATAGATGTTTAAAAATAATTGACCATTGAAACTTAATTCTCCCTGTTGTTCTGCCATACAGGGGTGATTAATGATTAAAAAAAATTCATAAAAATTTATAGTTTTATTGTAATAATGATAAAAATTTAATTCTATATATTTATCAAAGTTATTTTGAATGTGTTAATAAATTCGAACTGTTATTATGTTTGTTTAATTTTTTTTATTAAAAATAAATAAATTCTCCAAAATAAATATAAAACTAAATAATATTTTTATATTAAAATTTTATTTTCAACAGTAAAATATTTTTTATTTTTTATTTTTCACAATAAAATATTTATTATAATTTATTTATTTAACTTAATTTTTTTTTTTTTAAAATTTTTGGTTAATTGGAATTATTTTATTCATAGTAAAATTGGTTCTAATTTAGTTTTTTTTTTTTTTTAAGAAAATCTGTAAGGAGAAAATATAATATGGTTTCTAAATCTTTTAAACAATTAGCAAAACAGCAAGATAGTTCTATTTTGATAATTCTTGATAGTTCTAATTTAATAAATTTTTTATCTATATTTTATTCAATTAGTTACTATCTTTTAGTACAATTAGCAAAATAGCAAGATAGTTCTAATTTTATGCTTCTTGATAGTTCTAATTTAATGATTTTTTATACATATTTTATTCAGTTAGTAATTAGGAAATTGTCTAAATATTTATCATTAAAAATTACAGCATTAGTTATTATCTTTTGATTGACCAAGAGAAAGTGTTTCTACTAATTCCAATATCTCATTCACTTCCATTTGAACAATTAGGAAAAATACAAGAATGCTAATAGGATGATTCTTGATAGTTCTAAGTTGACGGCTTTTTATTCATATTTTATTTTAGTAATTAAGAAATTGTCTAAATATTTATCATTAAAAACTACAACATTAGTTACTATCTTTTGATTGACCAACTAACAATTTTAAGGGTTTATTTTTTTTCTAGTGTTAAAGAGTTTTTTCTCCCCATTGTATCTTATTCACTTCTATTGAAAAAGAGTTGTTTCTACTAATTCCAATATTTAATTTTATTTGCAACTTCTATAATATAATTCAAAATTGTTATTTAAATTATTCAAAATTTAAAAAAAATATTATTAATAATAATATAAGATTTATATCGGCGAATAGTGTAAGATGTATATTGGTGAATGTTTTCTGTATCTTGGTAACTATGATTACAAGGTGGAAATTAGAAGTGGTTTTTGGGAGTTATTTCACTATTATTATCACCACTATTTCTGAAAGACGTGGAGCTTCATAGCACTTTATTCTGGCAATGAATGTGGTACAAGCTTACTGTGGCTTGTGCGTATGCAATTCTCAAAATTCTCCATAGCAGTGGTAGATTTGGTATATTAATTTTTGCTATTATAACAACAATTTTATGTCTTAAGTTATTCCATTATTTAAAAAAAAAAATCAAGTTTTGAGATTTTGTGATGGTGAGGGTGTAGATGTTAGGGATAATCTCTCCAATTTGGTTGCAATCTCCTGAATATTTTCCTCAATTTCCCTTGAATTGTTATTAAACGTATCAGTCATTAAACTGATAGCTTCATTCCTTTTCCTCTGAGCCACAACCTTACTAATTAATTGTCAAAGGCTTAATTCGTATTAGCAGCAAATTTAAAAGAACTACGCAAGCTTTACAAGGGAATTATATACCTAATATTATCGGCAGCCTTATTGTGGAAGGACTTACACCATAAGTTATCGTACAGCAATCCAATGTCAGTTCATTATAATATGATCGCGCCTTTCCCTTTTCCCTGGTCCATCAATAACAATTTCCTTTGTAGAAGCTATCCCTGGAAGTTGAAACTCCTACTCAATTTAACTCTTGACTACCAGCGAACAACCACACTATTAAGCTGAGATTAAACAACCGAATGGATAGAATCGGATACGAACAAATGTAACTGCGGACCAATGTTTTGATTTCAACCGGCCATCATAAGTAAAGCAACAAAACTGTTTGCTGACAGACAGCTAGGCAAACAATAGTACAGGAAACACGCAGTGCTCCTTTTCTTTTATTTGCAGTTCGAACTTCAACCAAAAACAAGGGAATAGCCACGCATATGCAACGTATAAAGGTTCACACTTCAATTGCTGGAGAATGCGCTGATAATCAAACCTGTCCCGTCCACAGTCGCCAAAGAAGCTTCACTACACAGTTAATTCTATTACATGCAAACCAATTATGCCTATATTAAAAGTTGTGGAATTTCTCAAACATTACAGCGACTTCAAAATTTACATTAACAAAACATCATTGAGTTTTTTCTCCAGAATGCGAGAGAAGTTTTATAATGACAACGCTGGCATCGCCTCCCCTCCCTCTAAGCTTGCCGGCCAATGTATATTTTATTCATATGGATAACCTTACCTATTACAAAACAGACTTTTTACATAGTACAACTTGTCTATCTGTTAAAAGATAACATGTCTTATTCTCCACACTTATCCTAATTTTTTTTTTTTAAATAGAATGTTTTATTTTTATCCTATTTTTGACTAAGAAAACATAGAAATTGCAGGCTAAAGGATCCCACTCTCTTGCCTGTAGATTTTATTTTATTTTTTGGAATGAGTTGGAAGACTTTTTCCTCTCTGAGTCACATGCTCCTGCATCAGACTTCCAAGGTAGAAAATGATCATGATCTCCTGATCATGCCTTTTAAATCTTTGTCCGCCTGGATCCCACATTTTGTTCTGCAAGTTATCATCTGTTGTTGCTAGCTGCTTTTCTCCCGGTCTCCATATCTTATGTTGTCTTGCTTCACTAGCTGCACTTTCACAATCTGTCCCTGTCTTCATTTTGCTGCTGCTTCTCTTCCTTGCTGATGTCTTTCTCTGAGACACTTTCAACATGATTCTTCTGATTAATTCAATTTCCTTGTCCAATAAATCTTCAAGCTGCTGATTTCTTACTGCCTGCTGAGCTAAGACAGCTTGCTCAATTGGTACTGTCACTCGCTGACTTCTTGCTTCTATGCTTGTTTCTGTTCTGACTGCCACCCGATCATCCATACCCTCTTGTCTTCTGGAACATAAAACTTCTTCTCCCTTCATTCGACTGCTCAACTGAGTCAAATGTTCTTCAGTACCAATACCTGCATTCACCAAACACTTGTTAAAATAAAATTCATAAGGCCTCAGTGCCTTACTTCCCATTGTCAGTGTTTCAGTATACTGATCCCCATCATTCTTGAAATTATCACTCAGTCTATCCTCAGCATCATCTTTTCCGAGAATGCCTCTGTATTCTGGTTCATAAAAATGAACCTCTTTATTTTCATTCATCTCTGTCTTTATATTCTGAATACTTATCTTTTGTACTTCTAGTCTCTTCTCTAGAACACTTAACTCATGCCATAAACGTGTCATCTCCTTTGAGAAACTTTCTGTGCAATCTTCAATACTTTCACAAGCCAAGCTTCCTATTGTTACCATCTCATCATCTGATGTCATAACATAATTATGATTCTCAACTCCTGCAATAAACTCAATTATCTGTCCATCACTTAATAGAAACAATTTGTCATTATCAGCATTTATAACAAATTGATCATCATCATGTATCATCCCTGCACTCATACAGAACTTGTTAGTTTTAAAACTACAAGTTTCAACAGTTTCAACTGTTGGTTCATATACCAGCTCCTCAAGCTGATCCTTTTCTTCATTCACAAGAACTTCCTGTGTTGTAACAGCAAAAGCATTGCTGCTTTCTTCTTCAAAGTACTTATCTCCTGAAAGATTCCTTTCCATGTTTGTGACAGCTTCACAAGATTGTGCATCATTCTCAACACCTGTAATCACATCACAATTGTCAGCTATACAAACACAAGAGTTCACATTATCCAACTGATCTGGATTTACCCAATAACTCAAGAAATCATCAATGATCTTCTCCGCTGCTTCACCAATGGAAACCTCATCTTCCAACTCAGCTGCTCTGAGTTCTTCCCGTCTCAACTGTACATCCATTATCTGCTCCAAGTATTCCTCAGCTCCTCTGTTAACTGCATGTTTATCTGTCGATCTCTTTTCTGCTGTAGCCTCTGCCACTTCACTCTCTTCCTCATGAGCAAACCATGTCTTTGGTCTTTCACATTTACCCGTAACAACTCCATCAATAGCTCAAGATAAACTGCTATCTCAACTTTCTCTTTCTCATACTCTTCTTGAGTCAACTGTTGTCTTATGCCATTCGCCTTGGCATATTTCTCCTTCTTTCTTCTGTGGCCTCTTTCTGAACCTCTGCTCTCTCCTTTATGACTTTCAGTAGTCATCTTCCTCGCCATGAGTTTCTCATCCATGAGTTGCATGAAGCCTCTACAACAACAATCTATCTTGTTGCCACTTACCTCACCAATCCTTCCCTCCGGATCTGGTCTTTTGGTAATCACTGGTCCTCCGCTGGAACCTTTCGAGCATTCTCCAATGCTCCTTCAGGCTTCTCTCTTCTGCAACTTTCAAGAACACACTTGTCCTTTTCATTCAACCTTTGTTGAATCTTTAGGTTCTACCACATTCACCTAGAATCCCTTAGTGGACTCCTTTATCACTGCACTCTAGCTGTGATCTACTTCTTCCCGCTGAGATTTCTTCACTATGCATGTAAATCAAATTATCCAAGCATAACCTTTAAACGAGAGATAAATAATACCTATTAGCTCACCTTTCAAGATCCTGTTGATCTTGTTTCACTTCCTCAACTGCACTGCATCTCTATGCTGCAATATTCATCAGTTCCAAAAATCTAACATTCATTCATCACATGCAATTAACTTAACAAAAAAAACTTGAGTCTTCAAACAGAGTTATTCCTGCTCTGACACCACTAATGATGGCGAGGGTGCAGACGTTAGGGATAATCTCTCCAATTTGGCTGCAATCTCCTGAATATCCTCCTCAATTTCCCTTGAATTGTCTTTAGGCGTATCGGTCATTAAACTGATAGCTTCATTCATTTCCCTCCGAGCCACAACCTTACTAATTAATTGTCAAAGACTTAATTCGTATTAGCAGCAAATTTAAAAGAACTACGTAGGCTTTACAAGGGGATTATATACCTACTATTATCGGCAGCCTTATTGTGGAAGGACTTACACCATAAGTTATCGGACAGCAATCCAATGTCAGTTCATTATAATATGATCGCGCCTTTCCCTTTTCCCTGGTCCATCAATAACAATTTCCTTTGTAGAAGCTATTCCTGGAAGTCGAAACTCCTATGCAATTTAACTCTTGACTACCAGTGAACAACCACACTATTAAGCTGAGATTAAACAACCGAATGGATAGAATCGGATATGAATAGATGTAAGTGCGGACCAATGTTTTGATTTCAACCGACCATCATAAGTAAAGCAACAAAACTGTTTGGCGGCAAACAACTAGGCAAACAATAATAAAGGAAACACGCAGTGCTCCTTTTCTTTTATTTGCAGTTCGAACTTCGACCAAAAATAAGGGAATAGCCATGCATATGCAGCGTATAAAGGTTCACACTTCAATTGCTGGAGAATACGCTGATAATCAAACCTGTCCCGTCCACAGTCGCCAAAGAAGCTTCACTACACAGTTAATTCTATTACACGCAAACCAATTATGCCTATATTAAAAGTTGTGGAATTTCTCAAACATTACAGCAACTTCAAAATTTACATTAACAAAACATCATTGAGTTTTTTCTCCAGAATGCGAGAGAAGTTTCATAATGACAATGCTGGCATAGCCTCCTCTCCCCCTAAGCTTGGCAGCCAATGTATATTTTATTCATATGGATAACATTACCTATTACAAAAGCAGACTTTTTACATAGTAATTTGAGGCTTTTTACAACTTGTCTATCTGTGAAAAGATAGCATGTTTTATTCTCCACTCTCATCCTTTTTTTTTTTTTTAAAGATAGCATGTTTTATTTTTATCATATTTTTGACTAAGAAAACATAGAAATTGCAGGCTAAAGGATCCCACTCCCTTGTCTGTAGATTTTTTATTTATTTTTTGGAATGAGTTGGAAGACTTTTTCTTCTCTGAGTCACATACTCCTACATCATTTTGGTAAGAGTTTCAAAAGAATATGTTAAATTGAAATTCATATATATTATATCATCATTACAACATCATTACATGATCATATCATCCTTACTTTAATAGACAACAAATATAATATATCACAATTTAGAAAAAAAAAATGGGAAGTGGGGGAGATTATTAATACACCGTCCCAACCACCTCGGATAATCCATCTACAAAGTTCTATCAAGTGCCTTTTTATCTTTGAAATTGTTGTGACCTCCTTATGGATGGTGATACATGCATTCCATAACATGAATCCAACATCACATTCGATATCTAGGATGTCTTAGGCTAATTTTCTGATGACCACGGAAACAGGTATTATACGGTCCACGTCTCCATCCCTGCCATCGTCCTGTCCAGGCCGTGCATGCAATTAAAGTATGGATGGACCAGCTACCATGTGAAATCTAAATTTTGAATTTTCAACCCGCCTCGCCACTGGCCTTTCGTCCCTTCATTGTCTCTATTTGAAATTTGAATTTTGTGGGCGCCTACATGAATTCCCATGCCTCGGAGGTTGGCTTCCTGTGTGTTTCTTCCTCTTTTAGGCTGGGTGCTGCTGGACGATGGCCTTGCTTGGCTTGTGCAAATCCTCACATCTCATTGAAATCCTCACATCTCAACAAGAGTGTTCCCTCGGGTTATTTCAACGGTGCCCATTAACTATAGGATCGCATGAGTGGTAGGCTTCATTTGGCAGGTTTCAACTTTCAAACTCACAAGAATCAAATAATGAAAGAGAGTTTAAAGCTCGGTTTACTTTCCTTAATGTGCAATGAAAAAAAATTCAAAATTTCTGGACTTGCATGTTTTATATCCCACTATCTAGTGGATGAACGATCAAATCCAGGTGACAAACTTTGGCCCTTCTGCAAATTGGTCATCAATTAAAACTGGTAGGAAATTAGATTTATCAAATCAGTTTTACTCTATTTTTTGGACTTATATGTTGCTAACTCTCTCTCATTTTCCTATAATAATCCTATTCACTAATTTTTTTTTTTTTTTGGTCTTCCAGCAAGATATTTTGCTACACTAGCAAACACAATCAGTTCATTTTCCTATAATAATCCTATTCACTATTTTTTTTTTGTCTTCCAGCAAGATATTTTGATAGAGCAGCAAACGCAATCAGTTTACTCATTTACTTTTTTGGAATTATATGTTGCTAACTCTCTCTCTCATTTTCCTATAATAATCCTATTCACTAATTTTTATTTTTTTTGGTTGGTCTTCCAGCGAGATATTTCGATAGAGCAGCAAACGCAATCAACCATGGATATGGGGCGCACATCGTTCTATAGGGTCACATACATCTTTTCCGATGAGTTAAATTCGTTTGCGAGCTACAGTTCAGGCAATTGCCATTGATCCAGAACGGTGCGAATGCGAACCAATTCTGGTTCCGGAATCAAAGTTACCTGGTTAGAAGCCACTCGGAAGTGAAGCACCACCAACAAATGAAAAGAATTAGATAGCGTCTGAGAAGAAGCCAGAGGTAAATGGAATAAATTAGATTTTTTTGGTTATTAGACTAATTAATTAATGGATAAGACGTTGGTCTACGAAACCAGAGATTCTGGGTTCCATCCGCAATATGGTCGTTTGTTCAAATTTCACCTTTCCCACTATTTAATGGGTAATGCTTACAGTTCCAAATTGACCTTGGAACAACGGCTAATACAAAATATCATTATGGGTAATCAGTTTCAGGACTTTTGAAAGATTCTTGATGATGAGAGCAGAGTCTCATTCGATGAACAAGAAGTTGAGATAAACACATTATAATTAGTCTTTTCTATTGTGAATTTTCTCCTCATATTTAGTCACATGGTCTTTACTTGAGTAAATGGTGAAGCTCAAATTTCCAATTCAGTCCATTATTTTTTTAATTATTAGATTAAATATCTTTTCTATCGTGAACTTTTTCATAGTATTTAGTTACATTATTTTTACTTGAGTAGATGATGAACCATATTGAAATTTAGTTATATAGTAATTTTTGTTTTAAGATTTTACACATATATATAATTAGTTTTCTTATAGAGTAGTTAGAATAGAATTTGCTACCAAAGGAATACTCTTTGGAAGAGAATGCAATTAAACTTTCCAGAAACATAATGAGCTACTTTGGTTTCTACTCTTGTTTTGCTAGTTCAATTTTTTTTTCGCAGTTTTGCCGATTCCTCCTTGATCTAGTGATGGATATAGTGTGTATATTGGTTCTTGAGGTAAAGAATGTATTCTCTTTTCAACTAAAATGGTGATGCATAGTGTGTATATTGGTTTTTGAGGTAAAGAATGTATTCTATTTTCAACTAAAAAGTGATACAAGTGCAATATTCATTTTTCAACTAAAATAGTGAGTATATTTTTTTGGCAAAAAAATATTATGAACATTCGTAAAAATAAATATCTGAAATAGATAATGTCAACATTATGTGCTATGTCAACATTTTGTGCTTTTTCTTTAACGACATGTAAAGAGTGCGGTTATTGATTTTTATCAATAGTTTCTATGTGCAAAAAGGTTATTGATTTTTCTCAATAGTTTCTATGCGAAAAATAGTTATATTCAACAATATTGGCATCCATGGTGAGAGTCAATGTTTTTTTAATTATATTCTTTTTAGGATTCAAGTAGTGAGAAGCATCAACACTTCGATTAGGTTTTTTTTTAATGATAAAGAAAGGTTATTGCTTTTTCACAATAGCAATATTAACATTCAATGTGAGAGTCAATTTTTCTTTAATTACATTCTATGTATAACTCAAGTAGTGAGAAGCATCAACATTTTAATTAGGGTTATTTGACATTGTTTTCTATTTCGACAAACATTGAAACACATTAAGAATATAGTCAAATAATTTCACACATTTTGAATTTAAATGATATTTACAAATTTACTCATTGGCCAAAAAAATATTCGATAAACATCTATTAGTAAGTGTGAAAAAATACTAGCACACTAAAATCGTGATTATAGACACTCAATGTTGATTAAGAGAAGTAGTAAATGTTTCTTAACCATTCTTTTTCTTAAAATATCAATTAAGTGAAATTTGTCAAGGGAAAAATAATATTAAATTAAATACTAAAATTGTGATAATAAACATTGAATGTTTATTAAGAGATGCATTAAATGTCTCTTAACTAATGTTTTTCTTAAAATATCAATTAAGTGAAATTTGTAAATGGAAAAAATTAAATAAAATAAAATAATCACAATAACTAGTAAAAACTTACAAATTGCTACAGTTTTCATTAACTTTCAATACATATATTGAAATATCAAAAATCCATCATAAAATGTAGTAATGAGTGTATTCAATATTTGATTTTCTTTTTCTTTGAAAATAAAAATTGTCATTCTTTTTTTCCAAAAAACTTAGTTGATGTAGAATTTCAGTCCATAAATCCAAAACATGCATGAAGTAGATGTTACATATAAGTTGTAGAAAATAAGATTATGATTTATTTTTGTATGGCATTAGAATGCAAAAGTATCATGATGTAGAGCTATTTTTAACAAATTCCAATTTATTATTAAACAATTACACTTTAGAAATTCAACCATGAAAGCACAAGGATAGTAGAGATCACAATGCATAAAGAAAACACATTTACCCTAAAAAAGCTCACTTGGGGAAAACCCCAACAAATTTTTCCTTCGATAATTTTTTAATGTAGTTAGTTAACTATGAGATTAAATTGTCCAACAAGTTACGGTCAAACTTGGTCAAAGAACTCTCTACTCAAGTCAAAATTTTTCCCTTCAATATTTGACCCTTTTTTATTCACCTAGGTCGAATTTTGGCCTCCCATAACATGCCTATAATTTGGGCATTCTCAGAATATGCCACCCGAAAACATCCTAGAATTCTTGCTTATGTGTGGTTGAATGGTGCCTTGATGAGGTCAAATGCTCTTTATATATTGTTCTACCTTTGCTAATGGGTGTGTCTCTACACTAAGGATGACCTGACTTGAGGGAGGGTCCGCTTGACTAGCTTGAAGCTAAAAATTCAAAATTAGAATTTTGAAATTCTCTTTTAAATCTAACATGAAGAACATGTATCATATTAATTCTTCCAAGAACTAATCAATGAAAATGAATATCTTCAATTCAATATTCAAAATTTAAGATACCATAGCTACAAAAATCAAATTATATATATATATATATATATATATATATATATATATATATATATATATATATATAATATATATATAACACCATTATCTAGAGAAGACCTTGTGAGCAATATAGTCCATGTATCCCATGTGGCATATGTCATAAAGACATTCCAAAACAATAGAAATTACATATATGTTCACTACAACTTAAAGAGAATATGCTAGTTTTGATTATGGAAATAAAAACAAAAAGGTCCTCATTCCGCAAAAAATTACTCATGTAAAGTGGATTTTCCCAGTCCCATGATAGTTGTCATTGATGAAGGCAGAGTAGATGATCTTCTCAGGATGATATCTATGGCTAACTTCAGATAGAGCATCAACAATTCCATTATGTTATTGCAAAATATGGGTTAATGTCAACCCACCAAACAAACCAATCATCTTCCTAATCCTTTTCATCGAATAGGAAAACATAGGAGGATCAAAGGACCCATTCAATAATCACTTTGGCGTCACCAAATACATCGATCAACTTAATGAATAACCATTTAGTGCAATATAATACACCATAGAGTGCAATGATATACACCCTAGAGTTGGAGCCCACCCCACTATTCCAACAAAAATAAAAGTATTGAACAATAATTGAACAACACCAATTGAACAACAATTGAAAAACAGTGATTGAACATCAATTGAACAACAATTGAACAACACCGATTGAACAACAACTGAACAAAAATTGAACAACAACGATTGAACAACAACTGAACAATAATTGAACAACAGTGATTGAACATCAACTGAACAACAATTGAATAGCAACGATTGAACAATGTATGCCCTGCTGTGATATATCTTCATATTTGCAGCGCTATCAAAAAAGAGTATTTTCACTATATTTCCATAAGTTTGATGCATCTCAGTGGTCCATTGTTGGCCACAGATCCAATCTCGTTGAAGTATGAACAAACCATAATGCATATTTGCTTTATGTGCAGTGAAATATTTCCAAAAATGCAAGCATCTCTACACCTTCAAATGCCTGACATAATATAGAAAGTAAGAGATAGATGGTCATTGTAGCCCATCTTATAGTCCTCAATATAAGCATCCACAAATGTTGTATTGCACCCAACAAATATCTTTAAAATTTTCAACACTGTAATCCATATGGATATCACAAATGGACAATTTAATATAAGATGTATCATGCCCTCACATGCAACCCTACATAATACACAACTGCCCAGTCCAATAAAACACTGTGACATAAATTATCCCAGGTTAATATTTATTTCACCTCACTGACCAACCAAAACATTTTAGTTTTAGAGGAAGTTTCCAATCCCAAATTTTTCTAAACCACCCCCAATCTATGAGACAGTATGGAACATGTGTAATATACCTATAAGCCTACTTTATAGAGATCAACTCCTATTCAATCTTGTTATCCCACATGCAAATGTCTTCCTTATCCATTAATATGATACCCTCCATAGATAAGTTTTGTATATACATGTCCCAACACACAACCATTTCCCCAAAAATACCCAAATCTCGAGAGCATATCTAGGATGGATATTGAAAAATAGGATCACATGGCACTTGGATATGACTTAAATAATATATGCACATATTATGGATATTTCGATTGAGTGTTATAGGAAATGTATGATCACCATTGAATCCTCGAACGGGATATTCCAACCGAACTCTCCAGCAGTGTGCCTGATTCAATCTCCCATCTTATGTTCCCAATCAACCAATGTTTAATTTTCATCAAACCATTCCATATGTATGAAACTAAGCAAGGTGCTTGAACCTCTGTCTTTATCCACTCATCTATCGACATATTCCTTTGATATATCTCCTTTATAATACATTGTTAGATGCCATTTTTGCATAATGCATGCCATATGCTCTTCACCCCAAAAGCCCAACTAAACTTCTCAATGTTCATTATACCCTATCCACCATCCTCTTTCATCTTGGATATATCTTTCAACCGAACCATATGACTTTTTTTTAGGATGTTGGAACCAACCTAGTTAAAATTAGAGATAATAGAATTAATCCACTTGATGATATTGTGAGGCAATAAATATATATGCATCTAATAAGCAATGATAGTCTACAAGACTAATTGAACCGGAATCAACTTGCCACTTAGTCTCCACCACTTAAGAGACCAATTTGATAATCTCCATTCAAAAAATTCAATTAGCCAACTCCAATCTCTATTGCTATAATTATTTGATTTCAAATGGAAATCAGTGTATTTGAATCCAAAATCCATTGGGACTACTTCAACAACAAATATATCAACAATGTTCAGCTCCAACGTTGCATTGGTCAACATAGATTTTACATGGCTTGTATAAAAGCCAAAGGCAAGACCAAAAGAAGAGATAATTTGGTATAAATATTTCCATTCCCCAGCGGAATCCTTCCTAAGAAATAAGAGATCATCCACAAATATTAAGTGCATGGTGGAAATATTTTTGGTGATCTACAACCACAAGAAATAACCTTGGAGATGAGCCTCAGAAATCATTATGCTCATCCCATCAATAACTAGTAAAAAAAAGAGGGGATAAGTAACATCCTTGTCTCAAACCCCTAGAGGCCTTGGAAATTCAAGAAGGAACCCCATTAATCAATACTACAGAGTTTACAAAGGTGATACAAGCCATAATCCAATTGATTATCTCCATCGAGAGACTAATATTGTGTAGGATCTCTTGTAGAAAACACAAGTCCACACATTCATAAGCTTTAATCAGGTCTAATTTTAATAATGAAGCATTCTTCTTTTTCACCTAAATGGAGTGCATAGATTTATGTGCAAGAGCCACTACATCTTGTATTTGTCGATTCTTTAAGAACCCAAATTGTTCTGGTGTAATATATTTTGACATGGTATCCTTTAGTGACATTGCACTAATATTTGAAATCATTTTGTAGGAAATATTACACAGTGAAATTCTCCTATAATCCATAAAGAAATTTTCCAATGGTACTTTAGAAATCAAAGCAATAAACATGGAGTTTATAGCACCAGATATCTTACAGAAGACCCTTGATTTATATATATCTTGGGAAGGGAGATTGAGTGTGGTTTATGCCTACAACTTCATATTGCTCCATGACTTGAGATTCAAGGCATAATCACCTCTCCCTCAAAGACTTAATGTTCCCAATTTCCTCCTACATCTAATCATGGAGATGAGTTAGTTGAGGGAAGGAAAGCATAAACACTTAGCTCACCATGGCCTCATCAAGTTAATTGTGATGTTTTGAGCCACTTAAGGAACCCTATCCTATGGGCTAAATTTGTGGACATGGATAGGAAAAATTCCATAAAAACCCAAGCCATCACACCTCGAGAAACACCAACCTCTAGCACTGGAGGTAAAGAAGGAAAAACAGAGGAAGAAGAGGGAGAAAAAATAGAGGAAGAGGCAGAAAAAATGGAAGAAGAGGAAAGAAAAATAGAGGAAGAGCAGGAAATAGATACAGAGAAAAGAGAAGCATAAATTAAACAAGAAGAGGAGAATAAACAAGTAGAAGGAAAAGTTGGCACTAAGTAGACTTTTAAACCCCAAGAAGAAGAGAAACAAATACATCAAACAAGTCTATATCTAGGGGACATTGAACAAGAAGAAGCTGAAACATTGGCTACATTGGGCACACTTGTCAAGCCCAAGAGGAGGAAACCAAGAAAAGGTCCCCTATATTTCAGAACAAGGAAAAGAACTAGAATTAGACAAGGGAAATCACAAACTCCCATAAGGGTCCCTATCATCATTTATGAATGACGAAGTAAAAGGGAAGAAGTAGGACCCAGTGACGGAAATATTGAGGAGGTCACTTCTCCTAAAACCAAAACCAAGTCACATGTAGCATCTATGGTTAGACCTACCACTAGGCCAATGACCTTCAAGAAACCCAGGATACAAGTTGACTTTTAGCAAGAAGAAGAAGAGAAGCTATATGAGAGATAGGGTTTGCTACAAGAGAGGCAGAGTTCACTACAGGAGGAACATGGGAAGCTACAAGAGTAGAAAAATGAGCTGCAAAAAGAAGAAGCCACCTCAAAGTCATTTGGAAAGGACCTCCAAGAGCTCCAAGAGCCTGATCCATAGCCTAGGTTGGGGTGCTACTACAAATTTATTGGAGGAAGGATTATCCCTGAAATTTTTTCAATCCCACTCCTTTATGAACTGGAAACAAAGAGAGGTAGAAACCACAGGTGGATGAAAATTTCCAAATCCAAGAATGTGGAATATGTGGGCCTCATGGAGGAGAAAGTCATTGAAATGGGAAAGGAATTTAGTGATTTGAGACAAAAGCAGTCTATTATGAAGGAGCAACTAGAGGCATAAAAAAAAAGGTTGAGAGAGAGGTTGCATGAGAAATAAACACAACTTTCCACCATGGCAAGTCTCTCTATGGAGGCCTTGCAATGCAGGATATATATTTTTACCTGTATATTCAATAGCTTATGTGATATGCTAAAACAAAAGACAATAGTGTACTCTACTCATCAGCGGAAACCAAAACTGATCAATGAAAACACTAAGAAGAAAAAGAAGAATTTCAATCGCACATAACACAATATTTTTTGGGGGAAAGCAACTGTTCAAAACCTCGACTATCTATATTGCATTAACTAGAAGATCTGAGAAGAAAATAAAATGATCCTTCAACTCAAACAATCCTTGCACAAGTACAATCTATCTCTCTTCTTCACAAACCAGCTCAAGCCAACACTTAGCCAATTTTGTTGCCTGCCAAATCCTTGCTTCCTTGTGCAATTCCCTAGATAATTAGCCCATATTTAGTTGGGAAAATGCCTCACCACAACTCTGCAATCCATCATAGGCCTTCTACTGATTGCATGAACCATATGTACAACCCAGAAAATTATACAACTGATAGTATGTTGCCCCTGTACTCTAATCTCAACTGGGTCTTCCTATGAACTAACATCCACGAGTTATTTATGAGTGAATATTCAGTTAACTGGTGGATCAGTGAAGTTTCACTAAAGCTGATCCCCACTACAAGACCTCCTACTAGTTCCTCCAATTGTTTGAACTTGTTTAACTGAATTTAACTCAATTAAACTAATTTAAATAATTACAACTCAAAAGAACTCGACGTGGGCCCCTAAAATTTAGGAATCACTCTACAAGACTCTAGATAGAATTTTAGATCGAACTTATTGAGCCAACTAAGTCAAATTAACATAGTTAACTATTACAAGTTGCTATGAGAATAGAGTTTCGATTTAATTCCTAATTTAATTCAAGGACAAATTAAATTATGATTTCTTGTTATTATTTTTAACACTCCCTCTCAACAAGAAAGGTATTATCTGCTACCTTGATCCTACCTCTGTGAAACTCAAATTTTTATATTGGTAATGCCTTTGTCAAAATATCTGAATCCCGCTCCTCTGCGAGAATGTACTCCAGCAACATGATTCTCCCTTGCACACAATCTCGAAGGTGATGATACTGGGTATCAATATGCTTGGAACGATCACGAAAAAATGGATTCTTAGAGAGTTTGATACAACTTTGATTGTCACAATAAATCAATGTTGGATCCATCTTCTGACCAAACAAACCAACCAGAATCTTCCTCATCTACATAGCCTCACAAGTTACTTGACTGGTAGCCATGTACTTTGCTTCTACTGAACTGAGTGCAATTAATATTTGTTTCTTTTTGTACCAAGAAACAGTTGCTGACACAATTCTCAAGATCCCACTTGATTTTCTCTTCCTGTCAGATGGACTCCCTACCCAATCTGCATCAGTGAAGCCTTGAAGCCTCACTCCCTCTATCCATATCTACCAAAGACCAAACTGAGTGGTGTCTTTGAGGTATCTCAACACATGTTTGGATGCCTTCCAATACAATTTGGTAGGCTTATCCATAGCTTGACTAAGTTGGTTAACATCATAACACATGTCTACCTGTGTGTTCATCAAATACATGAGTGAACCCACAAGCTGTCTATAAATAGTAGCCTTCACTACTTCACCAGAAGTAGCATCCTCCTTCCTCCAGTTACTAGTTAGAGGAGTCTCCATGGGTTTACTGCTCTCCATGTGGAACTTCTTTAGTATCTCATTGGCATACTTACCCTAAGAGACAAACACTTCCTCATCTCCTTGCCATAATTCCATCCCCAGAAAGTAGTGCATGAACCCCAAGTCCTTCATTTCGAACTCTCTTGCAAGATCCTCTTTGCAAGACTTGATCAACTTATCGTCACTTATCAGAATCAAATCATCGATATATAAAACAATAATCAACAATTTACCTTCAACCATAGTATGGTAAAGGTTTGCATTTGCTTCACTTTTGATGAAGCCTATCCCGGTGAAATAGCTATCGATCCTGGTGTACCAAGGATGGGGTGCTTGTTTCACTCCATACAATGCTCTCTTGAGTCTGCACACATGTGACTCTGTGTTGAAGGTCTCAAATCCTTCATGTTTCTCAATATACACCTCTTCCTCAATCATGGCGTTAAGGAATGTTGTCTTTACATCCATCTAATGTATCTTCCATCCCATCTATAATGATAATGTTAGAATGGATCTGATTGATCAGTACCTTGATACTGGACCAAAAGTCTAATTGTAATCAATCCCCTCCACCTGAGAGAACCCTCTCACCACAAACTTGGCCTTATGTTTCTCCACACTACCATCAGCGTCTTGCTTTACCTTGTGAAGCCATCCGGAACTCACCAATGACTTGTATGTCATTCTTGGGACCACTTCCCAAACGCTGTTGCTAATAATTGAGTCATACTCCTCAACCATGACACAACCCAAACTAGTAGTTGCACTGCTTCATGAAAAGAGGATGACTCAATCTCTACTCTCTCGCTCATCAGAGCCATGTAGCTAGTGTTCCTCTCTAGTGACCTCCTCTGCCTGCATTTTTAATTGGTGGAGCTGTGAATCTGCGCTAAAGTTGATCCCCACTACTAGACCTCCTACTAGTTCCTTCAACTCTTTGAACTAGTTTAACTGAATTTTAAATCAGTTAAGCTGAATTAAATAATCACAACTCAAAAGAACTCAACCTTGACCGCTCAAATTTAGGAATCACTCTACATGACTCTAGATAGACTTCCAACTCGAATTTGTTGAGCCAACTAAGTCAAATTGACTTAGTTAACTGTTTTCTATGAGAATAGAATTTCAATTTAATTCCTAATTTAATTCAAGGACAAATTAAATTAGAATTTCTTGTTGTTATTTTTAACACATGAAACCATCAAAATCTTATGCTCACTTCCTCAAAGAACAGTTGTTGTAGCTCCAAATAAAAACTCTAACACAATATGGGTCTCTTCCTTTCCAGGACTACAGACAGTTTATTGAGTTTTACAAACAAACTAGTATGGAAGACTCAATAAACTACCTAGTATGGAATACTAGTTTGTTTGCAAAACTTGTGTATATCTAGCGCAAATACTCAGAAGGGTTTTTCGACAATGCTGCAAATATGAATATATGTCGTAGCGGGGCATACGTTGTTTTAAATTCTAGTCAATACTTTTATTTTTGTTGGAATAGTGGGGCGGGCTCCAACACCAATGTGGAGATCATTGCACTCTAGGGTGTATTATATTGCACTAAATGTTTATCCATTAAGGTGATCGATGTTTTTGGTGTCTCCAAAGTGATTATTGAATGGGATGTGGAGAAGCTTTCCTTTGATCCTCCTATGTTTTCCTATTAGAGGAAAATGATTAGGAACATGATTGGTTTGTTTGGTGGGTTGACATTCACCCATATTTTCCAAGAACATAATGGAATTGTTGATTCTCTATCTAAAGTTGGCCATAGGTATCATCTTGAGAAGATCATCTATTATGCTTTCATCAATGAAAATTATCATGGGACCATGAAAATCCACTTTCCATGAGTATGTTTTTGCAGAATGAGGACCTTTTTGTTTTTATTTCCATAATTAGAACTAGCACATTTATTTTTAAGTTGTTGTGAACATATATGTAATTTCTATTGTTTTGGAATGTCTTTATAACATATGCTACATGGAATACATGGACTATATTATTCACAAGGTCTTCTTTAGATAATGGTGTTATTGATATGAAAGTCTATTGTTTTTTTTTATATATATATTGAATTTGTGTAGCTATGGCCTAATACAGGAGCATCTGGACTTAGCTAGCAATGTGATGGCTTGTTCACATGTTTTGGCTAAATGAGTGAATTCATTGACCTGAGTGGTCAAAAGTCAGTTTTACTTGAGAAGGTTGGATCTTTCAAAAATGATTTGTATTTCAATATTGTAATAGTTAGGAAATTGTCTTATTTTAGATTAAGGGATAAGTTGTCAGCGCAGGTGTGTAATGGAGCTTGAAAATAGAGATTTGATTGTTAGAATGATTAAAATAGAGATTGAGTTGTTAGTACAGTTAGAGTAGGATTCGACTCATAAAGAGAAGAAAAGGTAATGAGGAGGGATTAACTAAGATGATTGAGATTTGAGTGAGAGGCGAGAGTTGAGTGATAGAGAGGGTTTTGAGATTGAAATAGAGGTCTGTTAAATTTGTTGTAATTGAATGAGAGGGCTGAGACTCTGTAGCTATTATTATATTGAAGGAATTTTATTTAGTGGGCATCTGTGTGTTAATCCTAGTGAAAATTCTCATTTATCTCTGTGTATTTGCATTTTGAATCTAAATCGGTTATTTTCCCTATTTTCACATTTTAATTGTAAATATCAGTGTTTATGTCCTAATCATGGTCATTAGTATTAATGGCGGGGGTAGCAGAGAATGGAAAGGCTTGATCGTGGTTAAAGACCCACAATCGATCTTAGCTGTCAGTCGCAAATTCAAGTTTTTGGGTCACAGTCAATGGCAGGGTTAGGCCTACTTTTTTTAATCTATGTGTTAGTTGAAGAGTCGCTAGCCGTAGGATTTGATGGGCTCTGTTATCCAATGGATATCGAGTTTTAAGATAATCAGACAATAATCTCAAATCCGGACCCGAACTCTTATAAAATAATAGTTTATGTTAAACACACATGGACAGCTAGTGATATGAAAGATAAAACATGCAATTCAATTTTTATTCACAAATGATACACATTTATAGTACATGTGGTGACCGTTGGGATTCACATCCCAAGGTCCCTTGGACTGCTTTTTCCATTCAGCTTCCACACTAACCCATTTAGGATTAGGTGTCCAACATTCCCCCCCTTAATCCAAAGGGTTATGTATGAGTCCAAGAAAAGAGCTGTAATAGAAAATGTGCAATAACGCATGGCAGCACTAGGCTGAATGTGCTCTATGAAATGTTGGTAAAAAAGGGCGGTGGTTTAAGGATGGCCACCAACACTAGAACGCTCAGTGCAGTTCCCGGAACTCTTCCAAAACTGGCAAGAAGCTGAAGTCTTCTGCTAGAGGAAGTGATCCTGTTGTTTTAAAGAGGGAAACCTTCAACCATAAAAGGGAGGCCTCACCCCACATAAAAGGTAAAACTTCAACCTGAAAAGGAAGTCTCAACCTGTGATGGTTTAAGGATGACCAATAACTCTGGAATGCTTATGCAATTCCTGGAACTCTTCCAAAGCTAGCAAGAAGCTGGAGTCTTCTGCTAGAGGAAGTGTTCTCAATTTTGTCTCCGGAACTCTTCCAAAACTGGCAAGAAGTTGAAGTCTTCTGCTAGAGGAAGTGTTCGAGATTGCCTACTGAAGGCATGTTCACGGACATCTGTGTCTCTGGCTACAACTCTGAAATTGGTGTGGTAGGTTGTGGCTCAGGCTCGCTTGATGTGGCTTTGAAGCTTGTAGA